>VXBU01006628.1:904804-965165 GCA_013400315.1 Bombycilla garrulus | reverse complement strand
ATGGGTATAAAGGCAAGCTAATGCTTTGGAAATTTCCACATGGTTTTGGGAGAATTACCTCACGTGTGCCCAGCGCTGCAATAAACATACCACTTTTCAACTTTAATGAGTTGAAGAGTTCCTTTGTCCTGGCACTTTTGTGCATCAGCAGCACTTCAAAGCCACAGGAGTTTCTTTGTGCCTTGGAGAAAAGAAGGCTCTTTTACATGAAACAGTTAATTCTAAGAGTGCAACATAAGATGAATATAGAGCCTGGGTTGCCTATAGCCTACGAAAAACAGAACAAAACAAACACACCCACACAAAGCCAAACAGGGATGAAAGCAAAATGACCTTACTACAGTCCTTCTGGTGGTGAAAAAAAACCAAAAACACAACAAAAAGAAACCAGCATCAACCCAACACCCGTTTGTTTTTCTCCAAAGAGTAACATAGTAGACTGAATATTCCCTGAGTTTTGAGTGCCGTATCCCTCAGTGGCTTTAGGAACAGCTCTGTTGGCTCCTGAAAGATGCTAAACTGAATATAGCACATATCCTCATTGCCTTGGAGGTACTGCCACTTCCATTACAAACAAAGCCTTTCACCTGCTTTGCCATAATATAACAGATAACGGTTTCCTGAAGATTTTGGGACAAGGAAAAAAGAATTAACATAGCCTCCCTTTTATTGTCAGCATCCTTAAAGCACAAGCATTCAGTTGAAATACTTGTTCTATCACCTGAAAACACTTGTCACCCTTCCAATGCCTGCATCATATTCTACAGCTCGAACCCCTGCCATGAGCACATTCCCATGTTTTATGAACACATCTATGGCATAATCAAAGTGAACCCACATGAACAGCATAAAACACATGGAACAATGTGTGAATAAATATAGACCTGCTCACATTTTCTTGGCTTCTTACTGCAATAATACACCTCCCTTTCTAAGAGCATCCATGATGCTGCTCTCGGTTTCTCAGAAATCAAAACTATGGATCAGGTTTTTCACTCAAGGCCAGGGCAAGGTAAATGCCTAATAGTGACTCGATCCTATCACTACGTCAGCATCTTCCATAAAGACAGTTACTCGAGCTCAAAGTTGTAGGACACAGCTTTCCTCTGCTCTCTCTTCCCCTCCCAGCTCATATAGAGACTTGTTTTGTCTAATTCGATGAACATTTATCTCCTGACAGGCAAGAGCTGACAATGCTACAATCATCCTTTCCACCATCCCTGTTTAACCAGAGAGAGTTGAGGGGAAGTGTTTGCAGGAAAGACAAGTCCTATTTTCCCAGCTCGTACTGCCATAGGCAATCAATTTGGAGGAAAAAGTCCCATCTTGAAAATGTCAAACAGAATGAAAGAAAGATAAAATCAAAAACAGTAAAGTCAGCACCAACCATTCCTCTATGACCAGCTGCTCTTCTCAGGTTCCTCTAGCAGAGCTAACAGCACAGCTAGAGGAGTATCTGCTTTGTGTTTTGACTGGCATGGGGTCCTCAGCCTCAAATTAATTGTCCCTCACCCACTCCTGCAATTCAAGAGAAACTGCTGGAGCATCAGTCCTGCCCACCAGTCCAAAAAAAGCAGCTTGCAGTCCATGGTGGGAACCCTCTCTCCTCTGATCCCCAACCCACTGAACATACAAAACAGATTTCTTTCACAGACACCACAGTTAGCTGTCCATACAGAAGAAAATAAATGAATGAAGTACAAATATAGCAAATTATAACAGTGGCTTCAGCCTGGAAGAGGCATTTTTGTTTACTAGGGTGGCCAAATATTCTGCTTTCACCTTTCCAGTTCCCCTGAAGTTGTCCAAGATGCCATTTTGCCCCCATGTTTCTTCAGGAAATACTTTCCCCCACCCCCTATCTTATGCTACAGATCTGAAAAATAATCCATGGCAAGAGAAAGAAGATACCCAGGCCTGTGCCCTGCTTCTTTTGCTGTTTGTCACAAAGTTCACTGTTAGGAACAGGAAAATATTCAGAGGAAAATTACAGCCAGGTTGACTTAGAAATGTCTAAGATTGACCAGTGTTGAGATAAAGTAGCTGTATCCTGGATGAAACTAGTCCAGAGGCATAGAGCAGGATCAGCTGCTAAGGCAAGGGCTAAAACCACAGGGATTTTCTGCAGATTTACCCTACTTGGTCTACTGCAATGCAAAGGGAGAAAAATCCCCTCAACCAAACCACAGTTTGAGAAATTGGTATTGGCCTTGTCTTTTAAAACTGGTTACTGCTCCTACACAGGAACTAGTCATACAAATTCAGTTCATTCTTAAATGCAGTGACTTCCAGAACCACCAGTGGGATTATCCCATAAATCAAAGCACTTTGTTGCACCAACTGCTCAGGAGACAAGAGCCTCAGCAAAGTTTTTCTTGCCTCCTCTCGCTTTAGATCGGTAGATACAATCATCATTTCTATGGACATCTCTCTCCACTTATCTGACTCCTGAAACTGGCAAGAAACTTTGGGTCAGAAATATGCACACGCACTCACTGTACCTCCACAGGGAGGGGACAAGCAGCCTCACTCAGAGTGCCTCGGAACACATCAGACATGTACATGTTTGAGCAGTGTCTAGACTGCACCTTTGGAGACTGATAAATGTCCTACCAGCACACAAAGCCTGGGAACTTGCTGGTCCTACCAAGAGATGCACACCATCTTAGATGACCAGGTGTATAACCCTTTGAGCCATTGCTGAGATAAAGATTAATTTTAGAAAATAATTGTTGAACAGCAAGACTCCCAGTAGATGGCTGCAGAAAAGTCATTGTTATTCACGACAGTGGCAAAACCACACATATACAAAAAGCATAAACCAAAGCCCCTTCCTACTGCCTATGACCCCTAACAGAAGATGCCTTGGGTGATGGGTGCACTTCTTTTTTTGCCCATAGATGAGCATTGTAATGTTTTACAATAACATGAAACTAACAGCAGCAGAGAAGACAGGTGATAGGAGAAAACCTGAAGCTAACTGAACCTTCTGATCTTCTGATTTCAGAGACAAATTAGTACAGCATGGTATTTTGCAAAACCAGCCTCTTACAATGTGCTGAGAAGCATAAGTTCAATTATTCCTTTTCATTGTCATGTCACAATAAAAATATATACTTTTCCACANAATGTGCTGAGAAGCATAAGTTCAATTATTCCTTTTCATTGTCATGTCACAAAGATATACACTTTTCCACGTAGACACCTTAAAAATATCAACAGGCATTTAGCAAGACCCTCTAGAATGTTATTAATTCTGTACCAGAATGGACCGGAAGGGCCTACAAGCACCAGTGAATATCAAACCATGCTGGACCTCACCCATGCAGGAAATCAATTATAACATTCACCTTCTCCCCCTCAGAGCTTAAAAGGACCCTCTCAAAGCAAGAGCCACACGAGGGAGGAGTGAAACATACTGAAAGCCATAGCAACACCAGAGGTCTCACACAGTTCTCAGTCTGGCAGAGTAGAAACTCACTATCACCTCTCAAGGTTCTCAGCCAGAATCAGTATTGCCCCAACCCCTGCCACCTTCAAGAAGATTGAACCACTTCTACCAAAACAGAGCCCCCATGACTTTAGTCCCCATGACTATGCAGGAACTCAAACAGTCACAGTGGCATCCTTCCTGAAAGTCTACCTCTTGCATTTTATCAGTGAAAACCCTTTTCCATCTCCAAGATGAGAAAGCGACAAGATTTAAGGTCAGCCAATACATCCCGAGGCAACTCCATCCCTGTCAGATCTTGTCACTTCAGCAAATGTTACAAGTTGGTGACCACTGGCTACAATTATCACTGAGGGCTAAGCTCCTTCTGCCTTAAAGGGCACAGCGATTCTCTTTTGAGATCTTCAAAGGAGAGTGATGCCACACTCACACAGGAGCTGCTGGCAGCAGGACATATTCTATAATAGCAGCCAGCAATGAATCCTCCTGAAAGCAGGAAACTCAGCAGCAACAGCATAAGAATGTGCTCACGTACAGAGCATTCCATTGAATTAAAAAATAGGGCATTGATTTTGTTATTCATTTTTGTATTTAACTCAATATTAATCTCTGCATACAAATGCCTTTTCCCCACTGCCACGTTCTCATGCCTCAGCAGAATTTCCAGCCACCAGCAGAAACAGAGATGTAGGTCCTGAGAACAAATTGATCCGTCTGCTACGAAGACAAAGAGTGAGATGAGGGCTCTGAGCAGGCTGCCACTGCAAGCCTCTGCTCTCATTTACCAGGGGGCCCTTCCTGCCTGCACACGAGGGGAGGGGTGAAGAAAGGCAGCAACACTTACGCAAGGCGTGCCACTCATCCTGGCGGATGGTCTTGGTGATGTTGTAGGTAAGGTTCTTGGGGATGCTGGCTGAGGAGTAGTGGTACTTGATGTACGAGCACCGCTCAATTGCTCCTGGGAAAGGCAAAATGCAGAAAAGTGTGGTTAAATGAATGTAACATGTGCTGCAAGCTATAGGCCAGATGGGTTTGACAACCAAAAGCAAAGCCCAGGAGCAAAGCACTCCCTGCCATCCCTGCCCACAGTGACAAGCAGCACTCTCTGGCCAATGACACATTAGCTCAGATCCAAGCTTATGATACAGGAAGTTTACCTTTCACACATTCCAGGGACCTTCCAGACCGACCCTGGAGTAGCTGCCAGTGCCTGCTTTCACTGCAAGATAATTGCATAGCAAATTACCCCTTCTTTCATGTCTTCTCTGAACTATGAGCTAGCAACTGCCATGAAGTTAACTTATAGAAATTCTAAATTCATGTCTCAGCTTTCTGTGCAGTCATGGTCATGACTCAGTGCCCATACTTCAGGAAATACACAAAGTAAACACCTTTCATCTTTCCTTAAATAATAAAAAACAATACAGAAAAACTATAGATAGTGAACAAGTTCCTTTCCACCCCGCAGCAGAAGGACACATGACAGAGTACACTGTCTCCTGAAAATTTTTACAGACACTTTTGCAGTAGCTTCAGAGACAGAATTCACTAGCATCCTTGAACAGTGAGGCTCAGAAAGCCACAACAATGGTTGAAATGAGCAATTTTTTTTTCCTCTGCATCTTCCTCAGGATTTCACCTGTTTCATGGAAAAAAGCACCATGTGCTGCTTCATCCGGTCACATCATTGCATCTCCTTCTAAAAATACTTTCTTTCCTCTACAATAATTGCCCCTCCAGGATCTGATCTCCTGGCATCTCTCTGCCTAGTTAGTGTCCATAGAAGAAAGGGCCTGGTGTAGTCTGATGGCTTTTATGAATTACAGCCCAGCCAAACATCACATCTGATCAGAAACCTGTAACAGTGTAACTGTTCTTGTATTGATGAAAGCCAGTCAGGTTTCCTACACTGCTTTTGCCAGCGTCCTCAGCTCACACTGGCTTTATTAGACCTTCTCACTGAGCTGTCAGAGTCAAAGCTCATGGAAGTCATATTCCCACTAACATTATGTTATTTTGGCTCAGGTCTCTGATAACTAAATAGGTATCCTTAATGTGGTTGGCCACACTGTTTGTTACTAGCTACCACTAGTCAGGGAAGCAGCTATGCTGGAAATGCTTTTATGTATTAAAAATACATTAAGATGAGCACTCAATAGAATAAATTAAATGAAGCAATGAATTATATAAATAATAAAGAGTGTTATACACAAGGAGGCAGGTAGAGGACACTTAGTGCCAGCCTGAATTGAAAAGGCAGACCCATTAGCCTTATCTTGACAGTTCCACAGGGTAAAATATGCTTTTAAACCACTACAAATCGAGATTTCTACACTAAGAATTGTAAGATGCTACTTGGCTTGAACTTAGATCACAGACCACGAGTTCACAGCACAAAGAAAACCCATGAAACAAGTTAATAATTACATCACAGTCTACCAGCATCTTCCTGAGTTAGTGCAGTATAAACATTTGAGGTCCTCATTGTTTGCTTCCCTGAAGTATTCTTCACATTCTGCCTTTGACAGCAATTAGATTAGACAAAGCCAAATATTATAGGGGAAAAAGGCAAAATATTTACATATGTATCCGCCTGCCCTGACAGCGTGATGGGCTTCTGTGTGAGTCTGCACCATCTGGGCACCAAATGTATGCCCAGAATTAAAGTTTCAAACCAAGAATAGTATTTAAATAAAAAGACAGCTAGTGTGCAAAGAGCTTTAAAAAGAACCTCCAAATCACAACTTTGCTTTCTTATAGGTTTTCCTATCCCTTTTTTGCTCAGTTGCTTTCATAGATTAGAAGCATCAGCAAGAAAACAACAAATGCTTATTTGCCAGAAATTAATCTTTAAGTTATCAGATACCTGCCCAAACAAGAGATTTATATAGAATAGTAAAAAGGGACACAGAGCCAAAATACAAAATAAAAGCTCACGGTAGGAAGGGAGAAAAAATCCTGTTCTATTTGCAGCTTCTCTGGAGCTGAGACAGCTAATTTCAAGTAAGGTCCACCAGATTTCTAATTTGCAAAGACTTTTGGTGGTAATGCAGCAAGCTGTTCAATTTCACTTTTATCACCAAAGCCTAAAGCAGAAAGAGATTATTGGCTGAATTCAAGTCATCATTTGATCATATCCATAATTTTGGGCTTATGCTTACCTCCCAATGGCTCTAATGAGACTTAAGCACACAAAAATAGCTTTGGGACCACTATCAAGCAGGGTGGACAAATAGGGCATGGTACAGCATTTGGCATGGCAGATCACTGAGGGCTCTGAAGCCCTGCCAGCTCCACCAGGGAGCAATGGTGTCCACTCAGCAGAAGGCAGCATCTTCTTTAAATCCACTCTCACAAGTGTAGGAGAGTGACTATGCTGAGTCAATGCAACTACATCAACATGTATCTAACCAGAGGTGAGAATGCGGTTTTGATCTTAAAAAGGCTTTCAATTGCTTGGACCAGGCAATAAAAATTAGGAGAAGGGTGAGTTTACGGGCAGCGATGATTTTGTACTTCTGATGTTTCCCTACTCATTCTACACAGAAGAGAACAATGTTCAAGATGCCCAAAGATCCAAGTCCTGGAAGTCCCTGTGAGAGCAAAAGCAGCAAGAATCAGAACTACTGCTCTGCTGAGAAGCCTTCTCAGAAAAATGCTAC
The DNA here is from genome assembly GCA_013400315.1 of Bombycilla garrulus. Taxonomy (NCBI): domain Eukaryota; kingdom Metazoa; phylum Chordata; class Aves; order Passeriformes; family Bombycillidae; genus Bombycilla; species Bombycilla garrulus. Next base: position 958,052 of record VXBU01006628.1, on the reverse strand, counting down.
AAAATCCCTACCTTCAGACTAATTAGTAGCTATGCTCACTCCAGTCTTTGGGGTGGGATGCAAAGCAAGCTTTCCCTTCCATACCCTCAATAGGGTAACTGCAATTTATGGAGCATCTCCAGCCTTCAGCACAGACCAAATGCAACTACAGCTCTGATCTGCACTTGGCTCCAATAAGTGGGAATGGTATTTATAGAGCAAAGCAGTGAGTGGGATGGGATTTTTTTAGCTATGAGCCGCCATAGCAAGAGTTATAGCTGGCCACAAGAAACTAAAACCACCACAAAGCTGCTCCAGGGACAGATGCAGCATATCCCTATATTTCTCTGACCAAAAGGAAATGCTTGCAGGAAATCCTAGAGAAAAGTAGCTGGCATCTTCCAATAGTGTGCTAAGAGAAGGATCAGCAGAAGAATGCAACTAGAACTATGCAGAGCAAACCTCTGCCATACCATCATCACAAGCGCAGATGCTCAGGGGATTCAGCAGCTGGTAACCATGGCTGGGAACCCCTTGTTCCTGCAAAGGTCAGATGAAAAACAAATTGGAGATAAGGAAACTAGAGGCGGCTTCATCCTGAACAGGTTAGTATTCAAAGCATTAAACATGCACCTCCTCTTACTGGCTTACTTAGCTGCTCAGTTTCCTTCCCATATCTGCTGATCATTGCTCCATACTATCACCCTAATACTTCCTCTTCTGTCCATTACAAGAACAACCTTTAACCTAGGCCACAGCAGAAATATCACCTGAAAACATTGATTTTTTTCTATTCAATTTCCATAACTTTTCCAACTAACATCCTAAGGATGTTAGTTCGGCTACTAGAGAAACTCAGCTACTTCTTCATTACTGGAGCTGCAAACACCGTCCCAGTAGAGAACTCAAACTGCAGGGAGTGACTGAACCATTATCCCACTCTAAACAGAAGAGGGCTGAGATCAATTAAGGTCACAGTGCTGATATCCAGACTATTTGTCTGGTAGGTAAACATGCAACTTTCTCAGAACTTCTGGACCAGTATTTCTTCATCACCATCATGCCCCTACCACTCCCTTAAATATAATATTTTAGCTCCTTCAAACTGCTCCAAGCAATAGTTTTTACTACAGTTAATTTAAAAAATAGGATGCAAATTCAAAATGCCACCAAGGTATTGGTTACTTCTGTCCTAAATTTTGGATCTCAGAAGCACCCAGAGGTATTAGCCCTGGTCAATTTGACTTCTGCAAAGGAGGTTGCCAAGTTTCATGAATTTACAGTGCCAGTGTGATCATATGCCTTGGTATCCTGCATAGTACAGGTAAACCCATCTGAGAGCTGGCAACAAAGTAGTCCTTGGCATGGTCTTCCATCAAACTGGCAACCTGGCAGAGCAGTTAGGTGACAGTAATATCACTTCAGATCCAGCCCAAGATGGCACAGAGTTACTTGCATGGGTTATCTGAGTACTCCCGTCCTGTCTTGAAGACTAGAATATCTCACACTTCCCTCCTGCCTTAGCTTTCAAGGGTGCAGATTGTGGAGCCATCCTTAAAGGTTCAACTACAGATTAACCCAAAGCCTGTGAATAAGTTACCTTTGGTAGCTAGAGGACTTGTAGATAGAGATTCTTTCCCACACTAAGATTCTTTGCAGCAGTCCCTGGATTAGAGCAGTCAGGAAACTCAGATGCAGGGAGCCAGCAGCTCACTTACTCTGGATGAGCTGTGGTGTAGCCACTTCAGACTCCACCAGCCAGGACTGAGAGTCACCCTGCATTCTGTAACATGCAGAGATCTGAACCAGGGGGTACCCATTCTTCTCTTATACTATGGATATTGGTTTCTAAGAAGGATCCAGGTGCAGAGATGTTATTTGTTTTACTCCATTTCCTGACCAAGCTTTTGAAGATACGAGCTTCCCTGAAAGGACTGGATATTCTGAGCCTTTGTTACCTCCAGGCAGCTTTTCCTTTTTCTGTGTTGCAGATACCCCTGGATAAAAAGTTTTCTGGCAAGCAATTCCACAAAATTCACCCTTTGTGGTAGTTCTAACCCTCATAAATCTGTTTGAGAACTATTACACAAACATCTCCTAGTAAAAGGAATCTTAGCTTCTGGCTTGCAAACTGCACTCACTACATATATTTGCTCTTCATTATGAGAAACTGCCTTCAGTATGAGAGATGCCCCTAATTCCATGGTTTGGTTACTGTTCCCTCTCTGGGTGACTGCCTCCATAGCAAACAAAGAGACCTAGATTGGTCATTTAACCTCTGATTGTTTCATATTATATTCAGAAAATCTGTAGAGCAGAGGAAGTTAATAGTGGGTTGTTTTTCTTAGCATAATACTTTACTTAGAGGCTACAATCATAGTTAGGACCAAATCTGGTTACAAAAAGCAATTCCATGAGGCATATGTATCTATTAGTGTCTTAAAAGTCTTCTCTCACCTGGAAAAGTTCATTGTTTATTTGTGTTAGCATTTTTGCGTCCTTCAAACTAGCCCTGGTGATTCAGGCTGGTGCAATTTCAGAATTATCACCCTCCAATTTTTGTGCTACCCTCAGTTACTTAAATGATCTCATATGAGTCATCAAAACTCATCTGGAGGTATCTTAATATAGACAAGACCCTTGCAGTTTCAGCATGAATTAGCTGGTCAAATTAAACCTTGGAGGAGGAAAGAAGGAGAAATTAAGTTCTACTTTGACCAGCTGCTGTGACATAACTGCAATCAGACATTGCAATCAGGTTGCAATCATGCAATCAGATGTGCTGACTACTTAATGAACTCATTTGAGTTCATGACTTTTTTAATGAAATCAAATACTTATTAGAAAATATGGCAACAGCTTTAAAAGGATCATTTTATTACTTCTGGAGTAACACTAACATGAAAGTACTGGTTACATATTTTTTTCCAGATCTATAAATAGATTAATACCAAAAATGTAGTTACACTATTCTTCTGCATTAACTGTAGTATTATTTATGTTTAAAGGGCTCTTTAGATGCCAAAAAGCCCAATGCCCTGCTCAAAAGAGGCAAAACTTCCAAGTTAAAATCAGATCCAAAGACAGCTCATGTTGCTCAGGGCCTTGTCCATTCAAGTTTTCAATACCTCCAAGAGTGGAGGTGCACATCCTTGAGCACCTATTCCAATGTCTGACCACCCCTAATACCTAATCAGAAATCCTCTTGGTGCCACATGAATATTTTGAATAATACCTCAGAGTAAAGGGCTAAAAATCCAGGAAGAATATGCAAGAATCACCAGCTTAATCAACATGTTTGGTTAATATTCCTTAAATTATATGCATAAATAGAAGCCAATGTTCTAATTAATGAAGCTCAACATCGATTTTCAGTTGTAGCACGGGCCAAACTATTAGAAAGAGATGATGTTTCTTTCTACCTGGCTCTGGCATCATCCTGCACTGAGGTTGAGCTTGATCTGCCAGTGAGACTTTTTGCTACATGTCCTAGATAAAATGAAACAACTCCTGGTGCTTAATGCTGCTTGCTGTGAGCTGCCAGGAAGTCGGGCTGATGCCTCCCTTCAGCTGATGAGCTGGAGTTTCTGTCTGTTGGGTTTAAGACTCAGTTGCTAGCCCCTAGCTGCCTCCCCTGCAAGTGGATGGAGGTGCACAGCCAGGTTCTACTCACCTTCTGAATATCTGAGTAAAATCTGACAGGGATCTGAGCCAGTGCCCCTTCCCGTTCACAGACAGACCCAAGGGTCACATAACGGGAGAGAGAAAGAACGTGTCCATGGGAACGGGTGACACGGATCAGCAGAGCACTTTTGAAAATGACCACCTGATCATGTCTGGTTACCACGCTTTGGTTCAGAACACAATGTGCTGTGAGATGATGCTCATTAGATTCTTCTCAAATAAAGATAAATCAGAAGATGGAAATTCAACTAATGGTACAAGAGCAGAGCCAGTTAGAAGTACCATCCCCTCCTTGAAAATGCAAAGTGGAAATTAGGTCCTAAGCACAAATTGTTTCTCTTAAATTCAACCCCGCCATAACACATTGGGGGGGGGGGGGGGGAAACGACCAAAATTTCCAATCACAAGAAAAATTTGGTAGAGCTGCAAAGCTGTATTAATCTGTAACTTATTTTGATGCCTTTAAAGAATAATTTAAAAACTGTATATCAATTGAAAGTCTGAAAATCATACTTGGAAAATTCTACGGCATTTCTCTAAATTTCATAGGTTTTTTTTTCAGCTGAAACCTCCAACAACATTAGATTAAGTTTCACAAGTGATTCTGTTCCCTTGCATGCTTTTTGCTTCAGAAACAATTTTCTACATGAAAATATACAACAATTTCCTAAGTGTACTTAAGTGTAACTATTTACAAGCACGACACACCTGTAGACTCCCTGTGGGGTAAAATGCACAAAGTCTGCAGTGCATCCTGTGAGGCTGCCAGTGGTACATGGATATTTCATTATACAATGTTATTCAAACTTGCTTTTTACATGTAAAGATGCCTTTACTGATCACCAAAAAAATTCAGCTAACAGAGAACTTCAGGAAAATGCTCAGAATATAGCAGCATGCTCTGTTTTACCTAAAGGAAAAGCTTGCCTGTATCCACTGAGTTGAGAGCAACTGAAAGGCTGAGACATAAAATAAATATTTTGTCCACAAAATGGCACATACCCAGCAAATACATTAAGAGAATGAACAGCCTAAAGATTTTCACTAGGAGGGTGAGCAAACATTTTTTTCAGAGTGAGAAGCAGAACAGTGATGCTCTTTTTTTCCTTCCATTTTTCTTCTACAGCTCATCTCACTTATCTTCCAAATAAAGACTCTCTCAGAGCCTCTAGCTTAGTGAGACTTGTTAGGAATGTCAGCTGGTAAAGCAGTCTTGTAAAAACTTAGCAGGGAGAATTGTTGAAAGGGTCCAATATACTATACTATCCATACAGAAATGGGGTAATAGACAACAGTGTGCCATTCCCATTCTTCCCAGGTCATCTGGGATGAAAACCTGCCAGCTCCCTTTCAGTACTGATCCACATGATCTCTAGAGATATAGAAAAAAATCAGATGCAATGCACACATGAAAAGGAAGTCATCCCTAAAGAAAATGGATCTCCAGACACACAACAGATTTGTTGTGTGTGGGCTTTACATGACCAGATTCCACAGAGCAGCTTCCACATACTGCAGACTGTTACACCTACATTTCTGCTTCCACATCAAAATATCTGAACTTTCTTGTCAACCACTGTCTTAGCAAGAACAGAGGTGAAGAAAACATGTGCACATGCAGTGCATGGACAGCAACATTTTCAGAGTAAAGAAAAAATAAAGTGCTTGAGCAGCTTTTGGCAGGCCTGTTCCTCACATGCTCTCTGGATAGCCCAGCAAACAGCAGCTTGCTTAAAGCCACCAGCTGGCAGAAGATAAATATTCCACCCATGATAAGAAAAGAATTCAAATATGAGACCAAAAGCTGAATTTGCATTGGAAAGTGATGAGCTCACACTTTCTCTCCAGGGACCAAGGAAAGGGGGCTGGCAAGGAAGCAGGAGCAAGAAGAGGGTTATGAAACACTTTTTTACTTCAGCTATTAATAACAGTCTCCAAGCCACAGGGCACTTGAGAGGAGGAAGGCATCTCCTTGCTTCTATTAATCTTTTTGTCCACCTATTTGCTTTGGGCTGGCCACAGGGGAGAGGGAAGCAGAGCACAAATGAAAAGTTAAGGAGGTTAAAAGGGCTGAAAAATATTTGCTCCCACATGTTTGGAGGCAGAAATTAAATGATCAATAAAAAGTCAGTGAGACAGCAATTACCAGTAAAAACTCACTGATGACCCAATAGCTCATGGAAGAAAGCAATACCTCAGCACTGCTGTCAAGCCAAAGAAAAAGCACAGCGACCATGGACTGGTTTCTTCTATATCAATGTACACCCTATGATTCTCAGGGTAAGATGCTCCCGTGATGGTTGGTGTTTAATGAACCAGTTTCAAATGAACCAGTTTCAAAACCTGTTTCAAAGGGATATCTAAGAAGCAGAGTCCCAGATTGCCAAGAAGAAAATAAGGGTGGATCCACTGATATCACTCATTCTGCCAAGTATCTGTGATCACATGTAGGGAAGTCTAAGGGTGCCTATGTCTCTGCCTTGGAAGGCTATTTTGCATGCTGCTTTGCAATGTAAATGTGCCTTTCTAGACACATTTAGCCCTCTTCTTAAAGTGAGAGGAACATAAGCTCTTCTCTGTATCCTCTGTTAGTTTACAGCAAGCACCACAAATAGCTGAGCTGGAGAAAGCTTTTAGCTTTCTTGTAGCACTTCAACCTCATGTTTAAACAGCAGAAGTCATAACATGACAGAGTCATTCAGATGCTTGTGTGCAACACTGAGGAAATAAGGCTGAGACCTAACACAGACATCTCCCAGAAGATCCCTCTTACAGGGGATATTACACTTACATTCAGCACTATAGCAGTCTCTTTAAAAAAAAATCCCTTAAATGAAAGGATGTATATGAGCTATGCAACATCCTTATATAATTTTCATGTGGGTTTTGTCCTGCAACTAAGTGCAGGCGTGGCAGGCAGAGTTGCAAAACCTGAGCTAGAACTGGAAGTTGTGGTGAGGATAAAGGAGAAAGAAGAATAAAATTTGTGGCAAGAGTTATATGGTAGGGATTTATAGAATTAAACTAAGGAAAGTTTTTCCCTTATAGTAAAAAAGCATTTTGCTTATAAGTTGAAATTAAGGTACATTTTCCTAACTCACATGTTATATATAAAAAGTGAATTGGCTTGCCTTAAATTTGGGAAGTACACCCCTGTTAGCATAGATCCTGTTTTGCACATATTAATTTAAAGGTAACTGGGAGAAACCACAGTATTTGAAATAATCTCAGTTCCAAAAGCAGAAATACCAGTAGGCAATTAGCCTATCAAAGAAATAAGTGAGGAAGAAATCCAGCATCAGCTTGCAACCAGGCTGGGCTTTTTCCCCCATGAGCAGACTCCAGCATGGATACACCCAAAAGAAGACACCCTGCTATTTCCATCAACTATTCTCTCTACATCCTGTGTTGATAAAACAGACTATCTCTATCCATCGAGGACTCCATTGAGACTTTTAAATTGTGCAAACAGAAGACTTGGGACATATTCTTTCTTTGGTAGAAAGAGACTCTAGAATATAAGAATGGAGTCTAAGATTCATTAATCTTTTTTATGCTGTCCCTGTGCTAGTTATTTCAATAAAAAATTAGGTCACTGTGGTTGGAATAAAGACATTTTCAAGACATCACTTCATACATAAGAAAGAATTTCCGAGACAAAGATCCCCTGCAGTTACTAAATGTATGTGCAGAGTAAAGCTAACAGATGAGATCATCTCTAAGTGAACAATTTCTCCCTGCAAGTCTGTAATGTCTCTTGCCTCAAACTCTACCAACTGAAAAACTCCTTAGATCATGTAGTCTGATGGACAAAAGTTACTAAAACTACCTTGAAATAAACATTGAGATATTTTCCTGGTGAGTAGAGACCATTAAATTATGCAAGCAGTGTGTATAATGGCTCTCCAAAGTGAGGAACAGCTTCATGTCCGGCCATGCTCTTACCCAGTGAAGTCATTCCCTGGATTGTCCTTGTTCAAATTATTAACTGATGAGCCACCACCACTAAATTGCAAAGATACTCCATCTTCCTTTGTTAAGGAGTACACATTCAGAGGGACAAAAGACTGCACAGCTCACTGCCCTTCCCTTGCAAGGCTGTTTGCTGCACTGTTGCAGTTGGACTTATTATTGTACGTGAGGGCTTGAATCAAATAAAGGCCTTGAGAAATTGAATGTTATGTAGATATTTAAAAAGGTGTCCTTGAATAGTCAAACAAACAGAAATAAAAACTAGAAGGAGAAGGAAAGGAAGATAAATATGGTGGTAAGAAGATCAGACAACTGTACTGCCAAATCCAAGACGAGCAAAAGCACAATTTGATCATTCTAAAGTCTATGAACCACAGATATTGTTAATCTCTCCTCAGCTGTCTGAAATCATAAGTGGTTTCTCACACCAGAAGGAAACTATTCTTGAAGAAGTATTTGAAATAGGAAAAGTTGGTGGATGTGATCAAAAAAATGTTTTTCCAATTGACTGGACTGTGCCCTTACTTATCTGGTGATGAGTCTCACAATCCCATCATATGCCCTTGTGTACAGAAGACTTAGGCATTGAGCACCTCTCCACAAATGCTACAATAATTCATTTCTGGTGCGTCAGGTTCTTGCTGCACTCAAAAATACTTCAGTCAACAACTTTGGGCTATAGTCTCAACATTGCTGCAGACACCCTGCACGAAATGACAACACGTTTCAGAGCAGATGAAAACACTGGAAGGATAAATGTCCTTGCATGGGGATAGAGTGAACCAGAAACTGAGAAGGGACCAATTTCTCTCCAGCCCCAACCTTACCTTTGCTTACTCCCAGTACAAATCTGCAAGGATCAGGGTACACCAATAGCAGCCAACCATGGGAAAGGTAGCAGTGAGACAACCTGTTGCCGGCATGATCCTGAACAAGGAATTAAGTTATTCTAGTCAAATCTCAAAGGTATTTAATATCCAAGCACTTGAGCTAAGATTCCTCCTAAGACATGCATACAATGTGCTTTAATGCAGAAATAAAAAATAGCAGAAACCAGCCCAACTTATAGAACAGGGCAGCAGAATAGAGTAGGGAAAACCCCTATAGGTCTAAAAGCATCCATTATTTTATTTCCATGCCAAATAAAGTTAGATTGTTTTAAAATCATGTGACCCTAGCTTAGGCCCAGAGCTGGTGCATATTTAAATGTATTAAGGTGTGGGATGAGAATTTCTCATCCCATCTACTGCTGGATCAGTGCAAATTGGAGGGCAGATTGGAATTTGCTTTAGGAGGGCATTGTGACGATGTTCCCCTGCCTATAACATCCTCTTGTCTTTCAATAACCGTCATCTACCACTTCTTGCACCTTCCCATCTGAAATGTCAAATCAAATCACAGGGTCACAGTATGAACATCTCCCACTCACTGCAATGTAAGGTGTTCTGACCAGGACAAGCTGGACTAAATATTTCTGCTGCCTGTCAGGAAAGATGTGTATAAGGAAGGACACAATTCAAAGCGCACTGAGTAGCACTGGATAATAGAACTCCATGGATGGCAGCAATAAGCATTGTCAGAAAGGTGAGCACTGCACATCTGAACACAACAGCAGCCAATGCATCCCACCAGCCCTCAAAAGCCAGCAGAATCCCACTGGGGTTTATGGTCTGAAGTGCTATTCAGACCTTTACAATTCAAGCACCTGCTTTATGATCCTCATTCTGACAGAGGCGGAGACAACCATATCCCAAAAGATCCATCATCATACATGGGACCAAAGAAGAGCTCTCTCTCAAGCACCACTTGAAAGGTACAGAACAGGCCTTTAACTTGGCACTGGTGAAATTCAGTTTTAGAGAGAAGGAACTATGTAAACACGCATTTATTCAGACACTGTCAGCTCAGGATATACCCTTCTTACTTTCTACTCCTAGTCTGAACTTTAATAAAAGCTTGTGTCTCAGTAGCCTCTGATAACACCCAATGGGGCAAATGCTGTAAAATTACAGTAAACAGAATCTGTGCCCTGAAAGACTTTTGCTGATCCTATTCAGTACCTCTGCTGCTCATATAGTTAATTTTGTGTAACAAGGAAAGATAAGTCTTGAACTGCAATGTTTGATTTGTGAAATTGAAAACTCCATGATTCAGCATCCTATGTGCTTCTGGACACATTTAGATCTGCACTATTAATTCTAAACCCAAGTGGTATTACATGTGTTGTATTCTATTAATGATTCACTTTCCATTTTAGTTACTACTCAAACTACCTTGCACAGTCTATTCCTCTATCGCATCTCAAACTATTTATTAAAGACAGAATTGCTGTCCAGCGTTAATTTACGTACTATTCTCCTCCCAAAAGAGCACGAGGCTTCAGTTCATTGAGTGCAGGATGAGGTAAAAAAGATCCAGGACGATTCTAAACATGCCTCCACTGGATCATCAGCCACTCTGATGAAAAGGATGAAGACAATATGCCAACCTAACAGAAAACACATTCGTTGGAAACATCCAAACCTTTAATATGCCATTAGCTTAATATTCTTATTTCCCTGGGTATCTCCTGTAGCAGGTTTAAGTACAGCAATTGTGACAAAAATCATAGCAAACAAAGAGCTGCAAACTGATCTTGCCCAGAGATTCCACCCACCAGGCTAAGAGGCAAATGCAGCACCAGGAAGAGACTGCAGTACAAGCTCAGTGAGTTGTACGTGCAGATCAGTTTCATCAAAAATATTTCTGTGTACAGCCTACCTTAAAACGAACAAGAGATTAAGGTGGCAGGCATAAGGCTGTGATTCAGGAGGCATTCCCAGGACAAGAGGACTTAGGAAGGAGAAGCAAAATGCCCATCTCATGCTGCAGCAGAAACACTGTAAGAGTGCACAAGTGGCAGACTCACTGGCAGCACAGTCTGAACACCCGAGTCTGTTGTAGGACATTACTAGACCCAGCTAAAGATGGCACTTACATGTCCTCCTCAGGCAACTGACCAGCCTGATCATGCCTAGAGAAAAGAACACCCAACTTTAGATGGTTAACAGAAGGGGTTTATGCTTGTAGCTACACAACCGGGCAACAGGCATAAAACAAAGAAAAGAGGAGCAAGCAGCACAGAACTCTAAAAGGAGTGAAGAATAAAAGACAAAATAGCTCAATTTCTGGAATTCATACCATTACCATGTAAGTTTGTATAACTCATTTGCAATTGCGGAATGATTTTACACTTTAAGGATTAAACAGCTTTTCTGAATGTAGCCACAGCAGATGCAGGATTCACAGAGAACCATTCTCAGTACAGGGACACAGTTCAAGTAAAATACTCCAGTTCTGGAATGCCAGTAAGTGAACAGCTTTCAGATGTGCAGGAATGTGACTTCATCCACACAAAAGAGAAGCCTTGGCCAGGAGCACACACAAAAGCAAGACTGGATGTCGACACTTCATAATGGGCTAAAGAAAAGCTCCTTGGGAAATACAGAATCGTGGGAATAGGGTTGGAAAGGACCCTAAAGAGCACCCAGTTTTAACCCTTTTGCCACAGGCAGGGGCACCTTTCACTAGGATCAGGCTGCTCAAAGCCACATCCAGCCTGTCTTCAAACTCTGCCAGTTCCAGAGCTTAAATATTTTTTCTGAGATTTAATCTTTGCAAAATGAGAGGAAGTGGACTAGAATTGTAGAGAATGGCAGAAAACAAATTTCTAGGCATTACTTCTCACATTCCAGCCAAAATCGTTCCTACTGGAAAACAACCAAGTTATCTTAAGAAATGAAAAATAACAGTATTCATCTCTCTATAGACTTTCAACTATGGAATTAGGATTTTACTATGAAATTGCATGACAATAACTTACTATAAAGAAAGAAGGAAGAAAATTAACTTACATTGACAAATAGACCATGATATTTAAGAACACTTAGGTTGACTTGAAAAGGAGGGAGCAAAAGAAAATACTTTGGTTCTCTGCTTAGATTTCCTACCAACTTGGTGACATTTATTGTAATCCAGCAGTGCTGTGGCAATGATTAGAAACTTCGGTCTTAGACCAGGTTCCCATGAGCTCAGGCACTGTGTTGTTGTGAAACTAATACTGTCTCAGACCAAATTTCTTCACCATTTGATAAAAATTTCAAGTGCTTCTGCATGCATCCAATATCACACCTATAGGCTGATTTTGTACTGGGGTAGAGAGATGCACTTAAGCATTAAAAATCATAGCTAGATATACTAGTAATATTCAAAATCCAAGAAAAGACATAACCAAGTGGAATGATCTCATGAAGCTCAAACTGCACGTCACACACAGGAGTTGTTGCTTGAGGCCAAGCCTGCAATTTTATTATTCATTTTATACCAAGGCAAAAAACAGAGTCTGAAATAGCCCTGGTTGCTTAAAAGGCTCAGAATGTTGTACCTCAAAAGCAAGTAAGAACGTGTAGACTCTTGAGGTCCCACGAGGAAATAGGACGTAGTCATGAAAGCTGCACATTGCTTCTGTGGCAACCTTTAAGCCTCAACTCATGCTCCTCTGATTTTGCCCAGTTAGGATAATTTAAGCCTGAGGCTTTGATCATTCTGGAGCCCTGATTCCATGCCATGAAGTACAAAAACAGTAAAGAGGTTTACTTCAAAGAGTTGCACATGACCCGTGGCAATAATAGAACGCTTGAATCACTTCAGCACTGGACAGCTCTGCAGCTTCTCACCACTGACACTGCAGAGCCAGAGAGCCAAATACACTGACCTGGACATGAAGCTGAGCATGATTTCCCCTCAGCTGTTACTCCTAATCCTATAAAGTGGATCTGAGAAATTCAATGTGGCTGTTGTGCACAGCAGTTGAAGGACGCCAGTCTCACTTCTAATAGGAGAAAAGCAGAATCGCTTGACTACAGATACTCCTACTAGGAGAATATTTATGAGATTAAGGTGGCAGGCATTTTAAACTATACTAGATATAGTCAAAACTATACTAGATATAGTCACTTATCTCCATCTGGAGGATGGTGGTGATGGTGGTGCCTGCTGGATCCTCAGCCCAGAGTCAGAAGGGACAGGGATAATCACTCAAGTGCCTTGCTGGAAATGGGTACCATCATACTCGCAGCAACGTGCCCACTTGCAGCTGTGCTGCCTCAGGGATGCAGTCAGGCACCGTGAACTGCATTGCTCTGCCACATCACTTGAAAGCATGATGGAAGGTTCTGGCAGTATCTGTCATCAGGGTTAGGGCTATGCTGCTCCCATCAGCCAGAAGTAAAGTGGAAGGAAGCACTCTCCTGCCAGAGTCCATAGCATGTTTTGGCAAGCAGGCCCAGACTCCTGTGCCACAAATGACCTGGCAGGAAGAATGTAGCTTGTTTCAATATTAAAAATAAATATTCTTTTCATTGGTTTAACCTTTGATCCCTTAACCCTGCAGTTCACCTCTCCGAACCACAAACAATCACAATTCATGAGTATTTTGGGAGGGACAGTAGCTTCTTCCTATTCCAGAAAAGGAAGAGTGAACTGCTCTATTTAACATAAACCCACACCAGATGATAATGAAATGAATTAGCAATAAAAAATTATTTCATGTATAAAAAGCTTTTAAAAGAGAAATAAGCCAGGCTCCAAATTACCATTAAAATTAACTTCCATTGATGCTCTGCCAGTGCTGCTGAACTAATGTTCTTTGCAGAAGCTGAGTGGATTGATGATTGAGTGATATCAATTAACATGAACTGTTGTGCTAGTTGCTTCATCTGGAGATCAAAGCATTTTGTTTAAGGAGAACAGAAAAATGCATCACCACTGAGGTTTTTCCCTTCTGCATTTCTCTCCATTTCCAATACCTAGTCTCTGGTACAACCAGCATTCTTTCCCAAGCATAAGTCTCTGTATTGAAGTAACTGTCAACCATCAAGTCAAAACAAAAATTCCATCTTCTGGGAATTAAAAGTCTAAATAGAACAGAACACAGGCAACTGAACTGTTGTATTACAAAGCTATCACACAACTGACTATGGCTGAGTGATGTTCAGGTGACTGGATGCAGCCTGTGCTGGTGGTTTCTCTCCCTATGGCTCCCTGGCAAGATGACAAATCCCTATTCAAGGTGGCTGCCTGTTTTTTCATATATTTCCAAGGAACTCTACTGAGTCTTTCAGCCCTCTTCCTTGTCAAGTATCAATTTGAGAGTGTGATGCTTATATTTTTCTCAGCTTATAAACCACACAACTTTGTTGATCCGTGCCAGTGAGCTGCAGCTGGAAGCATCTAAGCAGTGAGGGAGTTGTGATAATAGTAAAGGAGCATCAAGGAGAAGATGACATATTGAAAGAATTCTAACTGCCCTAGAAACTCACACGCATTCTGTCAGGTCATCAAAACACTCCCAATCAGCAGTCTAGACCGAAAAAATGTCTGGGGAACAGTGCACAAACTGCTTTGGCCTTTGTGATTTGTGCCCAGTCATCATCTGAGTGTTTTGCCTTCAATCCAGGCAGGACAGGAACACAGGCTCTGTCTCAAGGCTTGGCCTCACTACAGTTTTTCTGTACTGGTTGCAAGTCCCACTGTAATAACCAAACTCAACTCATTAGTCTACCTGGATCTCAAAGCAGGCAAATTCACTACAACACACTCCAAATGTGGGCTGTCAGCAAACACACCTGTTAAAGACACAAAAACAGATTCATGAGATTTGTTGATATTAACACCTATAGTAGCACAAGAGTTATGCCTGAAAGGAATGGACAACTTAGTACCTAACGTACACCCACTGCTTCTCTTTGCTCTTTAGGAGAGAAGAAGGATCTACTCCAGCAGCTGTAGCCAAACATGGCTTCGCTTGGCTCTAGCAAGCTCTCCCTGCTAAATCCCAAAATACTCTGTAGAGACAAATAAATAAAAGCAGATATGGAAAGGAGTTAAGGAACTGACAAAGGCCACATTCTTTTCTCAGTTTTGAGATGAGGTGGAAGGTTAGTGAAAAAAAAATCTCATGCTGATGGCAAGAGCTGCAATGAAGAAGACTCACATCAACAGAGCAAGACTATCAGCTGTGAGAAGGCAGAGATTAAGACTGAAGCCAAACCTTAAAAAAACCCCAAAGGTGCAGTCCTAATTTTGGAGTCACCCAAGACAAAAGGGACTAAATTTTACATCTTCATATGTATCTACAGATGTTTGTGGCTAGGATTATACCTAGCAGTTGCTTGCAATAGCAGAAGACTACACTGATTCAGCAGCTCTCCCTAGTCCTGCACAGAGGTGTCAGGAGAAGACAGTAAAAATTATTTTTATTTCTTGGATATGAACAGGAAAAAAAACACAAGAGTAATTAAATATTTTAATTCTCCTCTCTAAGTTCTGCCACTATGACCTCACTACATTATTTGAAGTACTCTCTACTCAGCTAACATTTTTATTAAGAATAAACCACCTCTAGCCTCCATTCCACTTTAACCAGCATTATCCACCCATAAGACTTGCTCAGTACAGCCATTGAAAGTCCTCTGAACAGCATCAGAGCTATGCTGCCTCGTACAACAGAGCAGCAGGGAATATTTTAATTAGTGTTTTCTTCTGAAGAGTAAAAAAATATTCTGAAATTACTTTGCCTGGTAACAAACTACTTCCTTTCATAGTACTGGAGAACTGAAACTGATTCCTGCTTCATGTACTTTCCCTTAATTTTTTTATTGTTTTGTTTTACAGATTTGCATCTATCATGATGAAAGCTACACAAAATATTACAAAAGCAATGGAGAAGGGAATTTCAATATTAAGGGAAATTAAGTTTTCACTTACCCTGCTAAAATAAGTTAGTCAACATGGGTGGGAACAACCCCAGTGAAAAAGGAAAACCTACAAACTACTTTATTTCTCCAAATTTCCTTTGCCTCCCTCACAGGGTGGCTTGGTTCATTGGCTCTGAACTCAGAGTGAAACAAGGTCACTTCTAC
Organism: Bombycilla garrulus; assembly: GCA_013400315.1. NCBI lineage: Eukaryota > Metazoa > Chordata > Aves > Passeriformes > Bombycillidae > Bombycilla > Bombycilla garrulus. Next base: position 942,456 of record VXBU01006628.1, on the reverse strand, counting down.
CTTTCAAAGCAGGAATGGCTCACACACACACACAAGCACCAGAACTCTTAATACAGGTCAGGCTCTGGAGCCATTCCCCTGCCAAGCTGGGCATCCAGTCACCAGCGATTACAGAAACAATTAAATACATGTTTTCCTGCTATGCAATGACATGCATTTCAATAACATTCTTGTGTACTTATTAAAAAAATTTCCACTGTAAGATCTCCAAGATGATAAACATTCATTAATCACCACAAAACTACATGAAAACTACATCAAATAGGTGACCACAGTCAGAGTTAGAGGCCATTTTATGTTAGGTCAACGTCATGCTGCTCTGCTGACACACAGCCAACTTGCTGTGAGCCATTCCAGCCCCAGAATCACCTTTCTTGCAAGAAAACACTTCGGCCAACAGCACCCCTGCATTTCTCAATCGTCCCAAAAGTTTGGGCCAAGAGAAGCAAGGGCAGGTCCAGACATCCTTGAACTGATAAACCTCAACTAACTTAGCAGCTGAGCTAGGCCACAGATTGTCAGCACAAGTGACGGTCAGGTACCTCTAAAAAAGCTCATGGGCCCGTGGGGAGGAAGGAAGGGCACAGCCAGATCCCACATTTTCCAACATGCTATGGGAGCACAGATTTACAGCTCAGCTAGTTGAGTAACCCACACCTCAGGAAAAAATGACAGAAACCTTTTCCACAGCAGCAGGTGGCTCTCACTGCCCAGACCTGACAGAAAAAGTTGTCAGTGAACAGCCCAGAGCATAAGACTTGACTGAAGTTAACAGAACCCCAGAACACACGCTCAAGGGGTAGTCTGTATTGAAATAAGGTTTTTGACATTACTTTTGCAATAAAGGTAAGATTTTTTTTCTGAAAAATCATACCAGCAGAAAATCCAGTACACTGTGTTATAGCAAACCACTTGATACTAATATTGTTTATCTTTGTCTCAGAACAGGAATAAGCTCTTCCTTTGGAAAAGCTGGAGCTGAAATCAGAAAACTCAAGACACCAACTTTTTTTTTACAATTACAAAAATTTCTAACACATCACTAGGCTGTTTGAATCTTATACCCATATAGAAGAAAAGACTTGAAACACAGTTTACAGAGAATTTGCACCACAGAGTACTGCTGTGTCTGACGCTCAATCAGAAGAGCATAGAAGTTTGGGTACTTTCATTTGTATACATGAGTATTTGTACATATGCATGTTTTCATTATGCCTTATTAATGTACTTAGTCTATTTTCTCACTATAATTATACAGTTATGCAGAAAAACATTCAAAAGCCTAGATGACTCAGGAGTTTGACAGCAAGATATGAACTGCCAAATTTAGTCAACAGTACAATTCCAGATACCCAGTTTAAGCCAGTAATCTGGAGCACACAGTCATTTAAATACAACTCTGACAAGTTTTATCCTTTTTTCTCTGTTAATTGTCTGCTAACAGGCTGCAAATAAAATCTGAAATTTATTCATTATTCAAAATGATTCATAAATGTCTTCCCTGACTAACCCTCGGCCTACAAATATCTTAAGCTACAGCTGTCACAACTAAGTAAACAATTTGCAATTCATGGTGTAACTTATGTAATGAATTTGTTCACCTTATGTAACCAGCTTGAACAGTTTAAAGAGCTGACAAACACAGCATACATTTTTAATTGCACACTCCCAGTTAGCAGTTGGGTGGTTAGAGGAATCACCCTCCCAGGAAACATACTGTGCCATATGATTTAGGTTGCAAATATCATATATTTTGCTTGAGAACATGCTTTGAAACTCACTTTCTTTGCCCACCCCGAATGAAGTAGGCATGCCTTCAAGCTATAAATGCTTTTCCACACATCCTTATGCTGATGTAGTAGTAGTATTAAAAAGCTTCCAATTTAAGCATGATTTTTTTTTTAATTCAGGAAACGGCAATTTATTCGATCTTCTCTACAGCACTGCAAGATTTGGAAAACTCACATTTACCAGGAAACTACCGCATTCTTCCTAATACCATAAAGTGTGCCCAAAAGCTCTGCATCAAGGGTTGGGGGTCACACTAACACAGGCCACATGCTCCTCTTCCCAGTGCTGCACTCCAGTTCAGGAGTTAAAAACTAAATATCTGAAAATACACTGCAGAAGACAGCTTAAAGCACTTCCTCAAACAAATTAAAAGCTTTGAGCAACCCAAGATTACCATTTGTCTCAGAATCCAATTCCACAGTTTATCACCCAACTCAATTGTCTTGTACTGAACTAAAATTTTACATTTCTTTATTAATAATTTTTTGTACGTTTCTCCAAACTTCACTCTTACTAGAGACACAGAGAGTGTGATGACGTCCTGTCTTTCCCCCCATTTTTTGTGTCAAGGTACAAGCCAGATTTCAGTACCATTAATAGGAGTTTTGGAACCCTTTCAATTGTGTGTTGAGTCAGGAGAAGGAAGGTGTCATTAATGGGGCTACTACTGGACATGAATAAAGCCCTGAAATCTGCCTCTACTGATTTAGCTTTGAAAAAAAAAATTAACTCCTAAGCCAATCATCCCAGTGTCCCAGTTTTCAGTGTTCTTTGATTTCCCCCAGTATTACTCTGATAGAAAAGTGAAATATTTCTGTGCAGCCAGGAAATATCTATCAACAGTTTGGGAGTACTCTGATACTTTGCCCCACTTATAACACACTTATAAATCATGTCAGTTTAATATCTGTTCTCACACAGGTTACAGCTCCTATTTTTCACTAAAAGGAACTATTCCTGGACAGGACTCTGCCCAACAGCAACAGGAGCTTTACAAGAGCCCCAGCATGAAACAGCAAGGCCCTGCCATGAGGACATTGGCACCACATCTGTGAAATATTTCTTGACAATGAGTATAGGGCACTGGTGAATTGGATTCCAGGACAGTTGCCTTAAATTAAAACACCACTTTCCATGACCAAATAATCAAAGCACTTCATGTCATTTGGGTTTTTACTTTCTGCCAACTTCCATTACTGTACTTTTACAGAACCATTACTGAAAATTTCACTACAACAACTAGAAAAGAAGAATTTCATTATAACAACTTAAAAGATTTTAAAGATGTCACGGAAATTTAAGGAAGGAAAGACAAAATAAATGAGCCTATCTTGAACCACCAAAAAAACCCTATCTAAAAAGTCTGGTACTACCTTTCCACTACTATGTTCTCATTTTCCAGACAGTTCTCACCCCTGGGACTCTGCCTGTCCTCAAGATTTTCCTTTACCAGTGGTAATACATTCCTGATGATTTGCCCTGGAGGTATAAACAGCCCTGTGTACTCCCCCTGTCAACACACACATACATTTGTATTTCTTTCCTTCCTGCCCATGTTCCACTGCTATTTCAGTCTATTCTTCTGTCTAGACAAATTCTACAGCTATTCGTATTACTGGGCTTTCCTAATAAAAATACCCCTGTGCAATCTGCCACGGCTGTGCCTGTGCCACTTAAGATAAATGTAAACACACAAAATAAAGCTGAAAAGGCACACGGGCCTCATATCTTTTGGATATCCAAGAGTCACACAGACATGAAATCCAAAAGCAGTTACTGCAGTTCTTCAGAGGAGAATTTATTAGACTGCTTTCTGAGGAAAACCCCCACAGTATAGACGATGTTCCCACCAACACCAACTCTAGCAGTATATCCCAGGCAAATGATCTTTTTAGAAAAGACTACAGCAGTTACAAAGAGCAGCATCAGATTCTGCATTATGAGCCAAATGCAGAGCAGTAACCTTTTGTATTTTACCAACATTTCCCACAGTATTTTGCCTGTTAAGACTCAGCTCCAAGAACATAGCAATTAAACTCATGAAGGACAGCTGAAAACCTACCCTGAATATTTGGATGTTGATAAATAACCAGAAGAAAATTTAAATTAGGCCAATATTTGTCACATATGTTTTATAAAACTCATTGTTTTAGAGATGGATTGATTTTTTTTGGAAAAAAAATCAGAATACATGTTGTCAAGTAATGCACAGAATAAAATTCAAATATCAATGAGAGTATTAAAATTTAGACCTAAGACATAAATCCTGCATGAAAGAGACAGGCTTTATAATACTTTTGCCATTTATAATATTCCTCTCAGCAACATCTGGCAAAAAAGTAGCAGTTATCCTGTAAAATCTCACACGATTTAATACATACCACAATAAAATGCATTTAAGTAATCACTTCTAATACATAAAATGTCAATTCTATTAGACTGCCACCATTATAGCTTCTTGGTAATAGTTTGTGCTACAAAAGTGTGACCTAGTACTCATCATACTTGTTACTCTGGGGGGAAGAAAAGTAGTGATACTGCACTATGTAAGGGACCATCAGAAGGCAAGAAAGCTGTCAGAGCCACTGGTTTCAGCCTAGTGAAAATCATGAACCTATAAAGCATCTCAAATGGAGGTATGGATCCCTGAGTAATGAATTTAAGCCTAATGACAATAGCCTCACTTTTCTCATTATCTTTCACAAACCCATAGAAATAGTTCCTGGACCATTGGTCGAAGACCATTACTTCAGGGCAGAGAAGAATTACACGCGGACAGTCACAGTACTGCTGACTGAGTCATAAGGTGAATAATTACAAACTCTGCAGCAAAGCACAAACTCCTCTGGCTGGCCAGGCCAAGGCTCTGTGCCAGCACACAGGGACCTGTGTGAGCAACTCCTCCAGTAAGCAGAGTCAGTGCAAGAAAGGAAACTACACACAGGTGTTAAACTGTACACAGCAGTAGTCACTGGGTAACGGCTTAAACAAGGCTGCAGCTTGAGAGCATCCTCTCTTGTAAGTCACCAACGCCACACATTCAAAAACCCCAAACTGAAAACACAATGCTGAAGAACAGGAAGAGTCTTACTAACTCAATTGAACTCATTTTTTCTGGTCCCTTTTGCCCCTGAACCTTTTGTGGGAAAGCATTGATAAATTCTCTGTTGTTTAAATCTATTTTCAGTTACTCTAAAGTAAACATAGACCAAACATACATGAAGCACTTTTCCTCTACTGCTCATTCACCAGCTCCACAGGCCCAGTCACACCAAGTCCTGATCCCCGTTATACTCACAAGCATGGAGCCATTGTGTCCTGCCAGGGCTGCAAAAGCTTCAGGGGAAGTTCTCAGGCCCATGTAGACCCCCAGCTGCAACCTCTCTAGACTGAAAACAAGGAAGATGAACATCCAGCCTGCGTGGGGACAACCTCACAGGCCACCAGCTTTGTTACCAGGATCACACACAGCTGTTGTACAAGCCAAGCCTGCATCACCCAGCCCTAGCACTGGCACTCATCAGGTGGATGTCACTACCTTAGGTGGCTCAGGAAAGAAAACCCCACAGCTCCTTCTAAGAGGTGATGATCCCTCAAACCAACAGCCGAGTCTCCCTAGGTCAGCGGAAGACCCAGGAAAGAAAAAGATGCCCTGTCATCCCAAAGCTAACATGATGCTTGTTTTCTTATGCTGCACAGCTGAGAGCTGCACAAGCCATGAGGACATGGGGAAGCCACCTGCAGCACCAGCAGATCCTCTGTCACCTCCCAGACCAGGGAATCAGCCCATCTGAGGGAGATGCCACAGAACTACACTCCAGGGCACATAAGGGGCCTCAGCCAGCTGCTGCTTGTGCTCAGAAAACCTGCCTGCAAGAAGATCTGCATCCAGTCCAGGAGATCACCAAAAGCTACCATGCTGATTTGGACCACAGCACCTTGGTCCCCAAAGCACAGGGACACCCCAGTATCAGCTCCAAGCAGCATCAGGAGAGTCCAGGTGCACAAAACCAGGCCCTGCCTGTACCCAGCCATGATATGCCTCGGTCAAACAGCAGGAAGAGCCTCACGAGGCACAGACCCACAGGATGGAGGGAGCATGGGGGCTAGTCGTGGGGTCCATCAGCACAGCACCCCTCAAAGTGTAAACCACCACCTCACAGCAAAGTTCAGGGAAGAGCCAGCACCTTCAAGCTGAGCTGTAATAGCCCCCAGGAAGAGGGTGGGGGACCCAGGTGGAGCTGTGAGGACCCATGATTGCCTTCAGCTGGCACCACCTCTGCTGAGGAGCAGCTGCACCTGCCACCAGAGCCATGTGGCAAGAGGGGCTTGTTTTCCCCAGAGAGACATGGAGTTCCCCATCACTGCCTCAGTGGTCACCACAGCGTGTGTCACTGCGCTGAGGAATCGCAGCTACTGCAAATGGCGTCCAGTCAGGATCTGGCCCTGCGTTGGCTTGGCTTGAGTGAAGTGCGCTGTTTCCTTTTCCCTCAAGAAAACTTCTAGCTGATAAAAGGCAAACAAATTCCCTCATAAATTTTCTTAGGATTATTTACAATGTTCTTTCAGAAGAAGCGATTAACAACTAGGGACCTTACGTATCTCCCCTTCCAGCAGTAAACAGCCACTGAAATAAATGAGTTGTCAAGCAAAGAACATGAGAAAAGTGCACAAAATTTCCACTCCTGCACTACTGCTTGGATGATACTTGTGCTTCTGTCTTTTACTTGCCTCAATTCTCAGAAACCCCTGGCGTGAGTATCCTTCAGCTCATGGTCTTGGATTTTTTTTTTCTGCACTCCACTCGCAGTCCTGAGGCAGTGCCCAGGCAGGTGTCATGCCTGCCAAAAATGACTTCTGGAAATATTTAGCAAGCAAGGACTAAAGACTCCATCTTTGGATGTAAGCAGCCCACTGTGCTGCAGATGAACAAAATTAAAGCAGTCTGAAGTCTACTTGGGGAAGAAATCAACAATAACAGCAGCAAAAATCTCACCCCGAGGGTGTGGGGGCTCCTGCTATGGGCTACACTCAGAAGAGAAGCTGGGTCTCTGGCAGTGAAGAAATTTCTGAATCAGCACAGTGGAAGAACAAAAAAAAACCAACCTTTGTTCTTCTTACCTGTGTGGCAAGGTACTAGACAGGTAAGCTCACCAGATTTTCATGGGTTTAGATTAGACATTAAGATAACATATTTGAAAGATTCCTGAAACTTGTACACTCACTAGGAACATAATATGAAGGTCATAGCCATGTTGCAATAAATTAATATGCAGATTCAGTGTGTTGGGTTAGAAGTGGTCATTTGGATGACTGGTGCATTCACAAAGATTGTTTTGGAAGAAACAAAATGTGTGGTGCTAGAGGAAAGCTGTTTCAGACAGGTGAACAGGTAATCTCCAGTTCACCTCTTCTAAAGCTGGCTGACTCCATGCAGCACAGCCTCCCAAGTTTTGCCTCCAGGGCCTGTTACCTACCTCTGTAGATACTTCACTGACAACACAGTACTATATGTTTTGACAGCAGAAGGTTCTTTGTACTTTTCAGACTATTTTGTCACTTCCTTTTGTGTCATTTCTTATGATATACCCCTTTAAATCACACAAAGTAATTCTTCTCTTCTTAGCATTAACACCCACCAAATATTTGTAGTCTCTTAGTTCATGCCCGCCTTCATCATCTCTTACCCACATTAAACACACCTAATCTTTCAACCTAAATCAATCCTGAAGCCATCCTGATAATTTTTGTTGCTTTTCTTTGAACCCCTCTCAGTTTGTTGAGACACTGCTATTAAAGTTTTGTGCAAGGATTGATGTGATAGTTTTAGACATATATGCATCAGAAGTGTATAGAATTAATCTGTTACTTCCTTGAACTGCAATATAATGCTCCAGTATACACAGTGCAAATATTGCTTTGCAGATTAGTATGGAATGTCCTATCCTGAGTTTCTGAGCTGATCTCCAGGGCTTTTGATTATTTCTGAGAGTCATGAGTTCCAGATTATTTTCATATCTTGCTTTTCCCATTAGTAGAGACACAGGTTCTGAAAAATCTCAATAGAAGGAACGTCAGAATACAGTATAATAATGAGAAAAGAACGTATTTTTCAAAACCTCCATGACAGTTGACCCTAAAGAAAAAAATTTGTTTGGCTGAATTCTTGTTTAGTCTCTTAGTGTACAGTGATTACTAGTGGGACAGCAAAGGACCACCAAATCACACAATCACACAATCCTGACACCACTGCAGAGCATCATCCATCACTATATACAACTCTTAAAGCCTTGGATTATGTGTAGCTGCGTTCACATGGTGAAGGGAGAGCAGTGATAGGATCACAAGACAGGTGGTACAGTCTTGCTGATAGATGGACAGGAGATTGAGAAGACAGTAAGAAAACAGTACTGGAGAAAGGGACTCAAAGTCATCCAACTCATGCAGGGGAAAAATGCACAAGTACACAGAGGAGGATCACCCGGACATCTTTAAGAGGCCCAACCTTGCCTTGTTGATAAAGGTGTAAGTGTCCTCTCTTACCTGGACTGATTGCTGCCCACTCACTGTGTTGAGGCTCCCTAAAAAACCATTTACCTGTGTGTTCCTGCTGCGAGAGGCCACGATTGCTGTGTGCAGGCCACCCCTGGTTCTTCCAAGATAGGGAACATTTTGAGTTACACAGTTTGCATGGGACGAAACAGGGTTTATGCAAAAGAGGCAGGAGATGAAGACTAGAAATAATAGGCCAACTTGAAAGGACAAGACTAATAATAACAAAATGGGACTAAGGAAAGGGTCAGAAAGAAAGGAGCAGAGGAGAGCAGGGATCAAAGAAGCAGGAAGAATAGTAGTATGGAGGCTGAGAAGAAGGGTTGTGACAGCCCCAGAGTGTCTCAACCCAGGGTGACAGACTGCATCAGGCCATTAAGAGCACAATTTTGTGTCACAAATATGATCCAAAGGAAGTCCTGGCAGCTTCCAAAGGGACAACCTCTTCATTTCAAACTCACAACAGGGCCCCAGACTGGGCCACTAGTAGGTGAGCTGGTGTCTGAAAGTAATAGCCAACAGCCATTTCTGATGAGAAATAACCTGGCCACACATCTGTTTGAGAAGCTAGCAAAGATCTCATCTTTGGACAGACAGAAACTAATTCTGTTAGCATTGTGACAGTAATGTTCCTTTCTCTGATAGCACAGCCTTTACTAACAGATTTCAAATGCCTTACAAAGGAGGGGTCTCCATTGCCACTAACAGGTAAATTGGCTGAGGTGCAGGAGATGAAGCTGCTTCCTAAGCTGGTCTAGCACAGATCAGGAAATAGACTGGCCACCTCTCCTCTGCTCCTGTGTGCTACTTGCAAAGCAATGCCTCCTATACGCACAATCTCTTTCTCTCTCTGCTTAAAGGGCATCACTTCCTCAAAATGATTATGCTTCCTCTGGTTTCTTACAGCTACCCTGGAGACAGGAAAAAAAGCCAGGTGACGTCCGGCCTTCCCTTTAACATTCATCATCAGACATGAGGTAGGTGTGGTTAAGGGGAAGGACCAGAGCCCTGCCAAGCAGAGAGATACCTCACTCACCCTGCACCCAGCCAGCTCCCCGCTCCTTGCCTGACTCCTCAGCGTGCTAAGTACATGACAAGTGGATTAAAATAACATTTAAGACAAGACCTAGCACTCATTAAAAAGAGGGGAGATCTCAAAGCAAGCTCAAACTGCATCATCACCTCAACCTAAAGAGATGGGAGATGGCAGCTTGCCATCGCTGGTGGTTTCTGTCCCAGCGGGTGTCAGGCTGCCACACACGTACATGAAATCCACAAATGCACATGTCAACGAGCTCGGGAGGGTGTTCAGTGTCATGTGCCATACTCCATGAGCTACCATGCTCAACAGGAGAGCTATGGGGCTGGAAACCCAAATCTGACTTCATCTTCCATTGACCAGCTGATCCCTCTGCAGAGCAGAGCCCCAGATATTCCTACCTTGTCCCATCGCCTCCACTCCTTCCCCTTTTTAATCCCACACACACATTTTGCTTTGGAAGATGGGCACAGAGGTGAGGGGAAGGAAGGAAAAAGGGATTTCTCCCAGGCCTACCTACTGTCACAGGGGCTCACCAGTGGATTTGTCCGGGAAATACTTTGTTAAAATGAAACGCATTTGTGGTGGAGAAAGGAATTGCATAAAACCAACTCCATATAAGGACATCTGCTCTTTGGATCATCCTGTTCTGCTTGCTTTACAGATAGCACACATTAACCAGCTAATGATGAAGAGTCAGCCTAGCTATGGATGAATGGCTTGGATTAATCTCTTTTGTCTTGTGTATTATAAACACCAACTTGTCAGCTAAATCCTGTCTATAGAAACTTTATTAAGGATGATTATGCATGAGTCAGAAAGGACACAGCTTGACTTTCAGATCCCAATTTGAGTTTAAGGGCTGGCTGGTTAGAAACATCACCTTGAAAACCAAGTAAATTTGATCTGGGTGCCACTGAAAAGAATAAATATGGAGTCTGGTGATGTAATTTTCCTCCAAAGTCACTTTTCTATCTGCAGCAGAATTTTACCTTTATTTGAACAAAGACCTTTCTTCTGACTTTTCTTGTCTTTGTGCTTTATAAACCATGTAAGGAAAAAAAGAAAGCAAAAGACAAAAAAATGGAAAACATAATTATCAGTTTGGGGCAATGACATTCTTAGCTGTGACACAGTGTATAGCTGCAGAGGAGAGAAACCGATAAAAGTTATTTATAGGGATTTTAAGTTGAGTAGATAAAGGTCAAGATATTTACCTGGCCCATTACTAGAGTCAGTGGGCTGGAGGATGTTTTAAAGGAACCAAAGGGGGATGAAATATTTACATATCCATACTAAAGTTACACATTATGAAAATTTAATGCATTTAATTTTCAACTTATTTTTGCCTTGTTTCACATTCAAGTGTGCAAGATCAAGCTACCAAAAGCTAAGATGCTGTTTCAGTAAAAAAATATCCATCAGAAACAGATAAGAAAATGAGAAAAATCAGGAAAAGTTTAAAATTTTATCAAGTAGAATAAAATTTTTAAAGCTTTTCAGTGAAATGTTAAAACAAACAAAAAAAAATTCTAGGTCAAACCAAAATGTTTTGGCAAAACAATAATGAAATGCTTTGATTTTCAACTGGTTCAATTTTTCCTTGAGAAATATTCCCTAAAAAAATGGAAGTCTATTTTTAGAATATTAGAAATTGTCATAATTTCTAGGATTATATCTGTCATGCTGAAAAAAAATTACTTTTTCACTGCCCTGTTTCCCTTGACCCTTTCTTGCCTTCTGACACTTCAGTGATTATTTTGTCACTGGGCTTGACAATAATTCACAAAACCCTTTGATTCTCCCCCACATTGATGGGTTTACCATTTATGAAAAAGATTGGACCAGCTCTGCAATGCCAGTAATTCAACCATGTCATAGAGACATCATTCTTCTCTTTTCTGTATGTCTGATTACATTGACCTGAGGCTTTATTCAGAATCATAATACTGGAGACAAGAGTCTCCACTCTCTTCATTCCCTAGGCAGACCATTACTAGAGCCATTCAGAAAGAAAGTGTGCTTTTATAGCGAAGGCATAAGACAAAGGGTCAAGAGTTTTGGACATCCTTCCAGCTCTAGCTCAGATTTTTGTGAGATTGCAGACAAGGCACCTGAGTTTCTTGGCAAAAAAAGGAAAGCAGAATAAGACAATAATTTTTTCACTGTTTAGATTTGAGGCAGTCTTCTTCCTCAGGACAGTAATCAACTCAGATACACAGTCCTTAATCAAGAACTAGGCCTTCTGCTGGGCCCCTTGGTAGAAATATCATCCTGAAGCTCAATTTTAATGTTTTGAGGTGAATTTTAATGTACTCATGACTGCAGAAGGAGCCTGAGTGAAGGCACAGGGTAAAGCTTTTCCCCCACTTCAGGGAAAGCCAGAAAGACATGATTAAGTAACAGCAAAGAGTCGGCCTCCAAGAAGGCACTTCCAGTGCTGGTTCCCTGTAGCTGTGCAGAGAGACATTGCAAGCACACTTCACTGCCATGTCTTGGGCAGAGGAGAGTGGTGGAACAGAGGAAGCTCTGGGGGCTTAGCTGCAGGCAGTAGTCAACACACGCTTACCAAGAGAGATGAATAAATAAAGCAAAAGCAAAAGCAAAATTAAATATCTCAGTTACTAAATCAGGGGCTTTCAGCTGACTCAAACTAAATGTCTGCTTTGGTGTTTCTGTTCTGAGAAAAATCCGCTATTTTGAATTTCCGGATCAGTTCTCACAAGCTTTTCCCAGATTGAAAATCTGCTGCCTGTAGCTTAAAGCAAAATGGACCAACTGTTCTCTCTCCTCCTGGGCCATGTCTCTGGCTCTGCATCTCACCCCATCTGTACCCCAACAAAGCTGAGTACCTCTGGGTAGTCACAGCAAGTCTGATGGCTCTCTGTGGCTCAAAAAATCCTGGCAGACAGCATCCCTCTCTGTCCTTTTTTGTGATATTCTGTGCAGAACAGGACTGAGTGTGTTGTATGGGCATGCAGGGTAAAAACTGACGTGCTGGGCACAGCCTGGGCTGCTGGTCTCTGCTCTATCTTAGCAGAGGTGGGGACAAAGGCTTTTTTGCCACCTTGGTATGTTCTGAAGATGGTGGCTGTCTGGGGAGTGTGTCTGTCCCATGTGTAAGTCAGAGCAACCCCAGAGACTGCTCTAAATTATGCAGACCTGAAATACCTTTTACAGCTTTTTTACAGCTTGTGTTATTTTCATTCTATTGAAAGTGAATAAGCACAAAACTTAAAGTCAGTTCTCCTTGTGCTTTTGCTGAGGTTTCAGTCCAGCTGTACTGACCCTGCCTATGCTTAGGACTTCCCAAAAAAGCAGCATTTGGGATGGTGGTTTAGTCATGCAGACAACTGTCTGCTTATAATTGACTGAGACCAATACATTTCACATAAGCCACGTATGGTAATGACTTTTGGCCACTAGTGAGGTGAGCAAGGTCAAGTTAAAACTCATGGGTGAGAGACTGCATAGTCCTTTTTGAGCCTCTGAGGACATCCGTTCTCCAGTGATGATAACTGAAGTAGCAGGGTGGATTGCCGGGAAAACTTAATTTGCAAGCAAGAAAATGTCTTGGAGCTTGTGCAGGGCTGTCAGCAAAGTGACTCTACTGAGCTGGAAATATTCTCAGTGAATATGATAAGGTGAAACTGGCCAGCACCAAGGCCTCAGTACCGTGTCACTCCCAGAACTCTATTTTAAGGTTTTAAGAGAGATTTAAATTGTGTAGAAAAGTTAATTTCTCCCCACAGACAGAAATTGTCTATCCCAAAAGCAAAACAAGCACCAAGTAATTTTTTTTTTCCCTTTACCTGCATCCCCTCCTTTCAACTATTTACATAACTTGCTTACTCTTCCAAAATGAAGCAAGGTCTGAACTGCACAATGCTAGTACAGTAGGAAACAAAAACTGACCATCCATTATCTGAATCACAACTAAATTATTCCAATCCTAAAGCAAAAAGTTGAGCTCATCAGCGTTTAAGGGATTCTTCCCTCCCTTTCATTTCTTGGGAAGCAGAATGATACATCTTCTCCAGAGGCCACCAGCTCCTCAAGCAGCAACCCAGAACCTTCTCCTGCAAAGGTGCCATGGGCAGGAGATGTAAGAGCTCAGGAACTGAAGATGGGGCCCAAAAGCTTGTTCTCTTTTATGGGTTGCTTGAGAGGGGCTGGGCAGTGAACACTTCTGAAGTTTTGGCCAGTAAGTGCAGATTCCCTGCCATCTGTACCCTGTGACTGCCTGCAGGCTATGGAAAAAAAAATAAATTAAGTTCTTGCTTTTCAAGTGAAATACAGCACATCTCTGGTTTTTAAATTGTCTGTTTTCCCATGTGGTATTAACATTCACGTAGCACTTTTTAAGGGACATGATGCAGCATGTTTGTGTTTAAAACAACAATAATGACAATCTTATCTCGGGCCCTCAGGATGCTGAGGGGTTCAGCATTGGGTGAAATGCCACCCTTGCAGAGGATAGACTGAGGAATTTGTGTGCAGTGGTAGCTTGTGATCTGAGCACAGGGGTTTAGAGAAGGGCTGTGTTTCATGACCTACAAAAGAGAAAAAAATGAGATTTACATTCCAAATGTGCTGAGCAGCCCTTTCCCTTTAGTTATTAGAGGCCCTCGGCATAATTCATAATCGCCTGATGCCAGGGAGAGGGGAGAGGTGCCCACTGCCGTTCAACATCAAAATCCCTCCAGGAATAGCAGTAACAGGATTCTGCTCTTATTGGTATCGTGACAAAAAATTGCTGGCAGGAAGATACCAGCAAATATCAGAATAAATAATTCAGTAAGTGTAACAGAAGGTCACAAAGACTAACAAACATTTCTGTTTCTTCTCCTTTTCTCTGTCCCCACCTTTTATGTACATGCTCTTTCCCTTTCCTCCACAATTTCCTGGTTTTGTGCAATACTTCTCTCCCTTCTTTTCCTTATGTATATAAAATTATGGCTTAAAATGCAGCTATCCCGTTTTTCTGCTTTCTAGACTCTTATGCTGCTGATGGTTTTCCTGCACCTGTCCTTCCATTCTAACTTTCCCTTGTATTCTTTCCTTCTTTTACTGCCTGGTCCTGTCATCACCCTCCACATCCTTTCTTGTGGGACAATTGGCCATGCTGACTTGCCAGAGTAAACTCAGTTCTGAGTTATGTTGCAGTAAAATGCTGGTGATGTTGATAAAATCCTCTTGGCTCGATCTTGGAGCAGCACAGAATGTGGCCCTGCATTAAAAGCACTCCTAGGCTGCATTGCTGTGGCACCAGATCCACCCAGTTACGCAAAGCTTTGAAGTGGGTGCATTTATGGCTTTGTGTACTCACACACAGAAAATACTCCAGGTCTTGCTCTACATTCAGGAAAGCCAGAGAAGCCTTTGACTGACAGGTAAAATCTGAACTCTTGGTGCAAGGTACTCATCTTCCAGAGCCACGGCTATGGTGTAGTGTCCAGTCAATTATGAGTGCAGAAGGCAGCTCTGGGATCACTCACACAGATGCCCAGTAGAGACCATGGGACTGTCTGGAACTCATTTCTGTTTGAAAAATGCAATCTAATTTTTCCAGGTGTTTTCAATGAGGAATTTGCCACCTCCAAGAGGAAGCTGTTCCTGGGGTTAATACCTTCCCCACTAACTGGGGAAGGCACTGATCACCATTGGCCTTATATCTCATTTGAATTCAGCTGGTTTAACCTCAGCTTTCCACCTGTGATGAACCTGGTATCCGCCTGCTAGAGCAAGTTCTCTTTCCATGTGCAGCTTTGTAGCCTATGATGAAGCCATCCCTCAGTCCTCTCTATGTTAAGCTTGGCTGGTTGAGCTCCATAAGCCTTATATTATCAAGTGAGCTCTCCTAAACCATTTCCACAGAGCTATCTGGTTTGCATGATTATTTAGCACTCCCCAAACTATTATTAGTATACTTTATGGATCAGTTTGTCATGTTTTTCCCTAGTTCTTTAATAAAAATGATAGCTAGCCTAATGCAAAAAGCTATTACCTGTAACATCCTGTGAAATCTGTTTTATGTCTATAGAAAATTCCATTTTAAACTCCATAATTTACTCAGCTTTTTAATCCATTTAATGTGCATCATGTTGATTTCTGTAGTTTGTTAATAAAAATGTCATCTAGTACCCTGTTAAGTGCCTAAAAAAGAGAAAGAATATTCAATCAACACTAGCGCCTTTATCAACAAAAATTACTTTAATGAGATCTATTGTGTGCAGTCCATTTTGATTAGCATTAGTTAGCATATATGTATTTAATTCTTTATTAATTTATTCATTAATTACATTAGCTGCTACATTACTTTTCCTAGTATTGTTATTATATTTATACTTTTTAAGAGTTTGAATAATAGAGGTCTTCGCTATTTTACTAGCATCTTGGCAAATTCTAAATATCACCATTTATATTAATTAAGTCTGGACATTTCCTTAGCTGGGTCTTTTAAAATGCTTGGAATCCAATTATTCAGATCAATTAAATTAAAGTGACCAAATTTATTAACTCTTCTGTCAGTCTAAATTACTGCTGGAGAAAAAAGTATTTTGTTGTCATCACAGGACAAGAATATCTTATCTAGGGTTTTCCCAAAAGAGAACTAAAAATTATTATTAATTAAACACTATTAAAGATATCCTTGACTTCCACAGGTTTTCGTAATAATTTCCATTTAGCAAAAGACAAATATCATTGTTAGCATTTCTATCATTAATATGCTTTGCTATTACAGAGCATATAATAATAATTTACTTGGAGTGTCTGGGTTTTAGCAGCTTTTGGAACTTTGCTTCCTGTATTGACACAGCTACATATAGCTTTCCTTCTTCTACTTCTTCTCCTACCGAGCTGTTATTGTTCCAAGGTTTTAATTTCCAGATATTTCAGTACGTTGCCCTTTCTTCTTCCTGTATGTGAGAAAAGGCCCATTCACAATTTTTATTTCCTGCTCTTTTCACTTTCTCTCATGGCGAAGCTATTGTAGGTTTTAACAATACTGCCTTCTTTCTCAGATATAGCACTACGGTTTTTTGCAGAGATGTAGTGGAAAGTCGTCAATAAGTTCCCAATTACCTGTCAAGATTGTTTAGACTTTATCTCCAAATTAATTTGGTCCTCCAGTTTTCCTCAGCTTGGCAAAATTTTACACAGTTCTTTCTCCTTTTGCTTTCAGCCTTCAGGGCTTTATTTTGTTTAGTACACTTGTGCAGTTCAGTGGGATCCATTTCTCAACAGGCAAATATCTACAACTCTTGGATATTTACCTGTCTCTGCACATACAGCTGCAGACATCCAGAGCAGGGAAATGCTCATGCAGAAAGGATAGGAAACGTGCTGGATCCACTCTTCCAGTGCCGGACCAGCACAGAAAGACTTCAGTGGTCCAAATTTGCCATCATGTCACCACAGGGCCCGAAAACCCCTTGGCTGATAGCACCGTGCTGACCCCGACCATCAGCAGCCTGGCTTTAGCTTAAATCCCCTGTACACAGCTACAGAGCCATCAAAGTGTTCTGAAAGCTCTGAATCTGTGCTGAAAGGAGCAATTTAAGTGAGTTAGGCAGAATGATTTAAGTTACCCCTAGCTATGCAGTGCTCTGCCACCCATGGGTAAAGCAGGCAAGTTTTCTAAGCAAATCCTTTCCCGGCACAGGGGCTTAGTCATCAGTGAAAGCTGCTGGCTCGCTCCCATCCCAACTGTGGTTCAGCTGCTGCTCCGAGGTCAGCTCTGCAGGCACTTGATAAAGCTTCAATTAAGTGCTCTTCTTGCAGCACTCGCTGATTTACACATCTTGGGCCCGTATCGGCCATTTTGCTGAATAAGCCCGCGTGACGGCAGGGACTGCACACGCACAAGTGCCCAGCTTCCCCTGTCTACAGCACAATTAAGCTCCTCAGGCTTGGGCATCACCAGGCAGCTTTAAATAAACAACAATATTCTAATAAGTGCTTAAAAGGATGGGGGGAATAGAACTGCAGAGCCCATAGTACAAATATTACTACAGATACTTCAGCTGGGTAATTAATAATACATGGCATATCTATTCCAGACAGTTTCTGAGCTGTTATTTCCTCGTAGAGCTGTGCATGTCGGTGTTTAGATGCTACTGTGATGGGATGGTATAAAAATTTCAGTGACATGGACATCTGGTATGTTTCTCTAGCCTGTGTAATAGCCTGAAAGATCAGCATCCCCCCTAAAAGGTTATGATGGAAAGGCATGACCTTACCTGCTCGTAAATGGGGGTCACACTTATCTGCAGTGAGCAGCTTTTATCGAAGCCTCACACTCGTGCTCAATTGCTTGGGCTACAAGTCAAAATGGAAAGTGACTCGTAATGATTGCAAATCCCTCTGGGAAAAATGAAAAAGTAACAAGCCTAAGATGATGGAAATTGTTTGGTTGACACAATGTGCATCAAGGAAGATCTGTGTTCTTTATTTGTGAGTCAGACTGGTTGAAAGGAAACATTTACATTTGCAGCTTTCACAGAAGAAATAAGTTATATAAGAGACCACAGTGTCAGAGGTGTACTGGATTATTCAACTAAAGACTTAACATTTTTATTTGTAAAGGTAGTTCTATGAATTGATACAAAGTTTCGGATTATTTTTCCTTGAACTTTTTTTTGGGCAGTCGTTCAGAGTAACAACCTCAAAAAATTCACTCAAATATTTATCAGCCCTGGCACAAAATCTTCTTTGCCAGCAGCGTAGTAAAGAAACAAATGAACATAATTTTACTCTCTCCTCAGGAAAAAAAAATACATATCCCAGCCAAACAGGCAAATGGAATTTGGCAACACTGAATTGTTGACATGCTTTTATTATACCAACAAATAAAACGTTAACTGCAAGTGTTACATGGCACTTGTCTAGTATATAGGTCATTTTCTTTAGGAAAACCTCCTGCTCCACTCAAGGTAATATTTCAGGGGACTCACATGGCAGTGAACCTATGCAAGAAGGAGTGACAAGTAAGTCCCTAGGAGGTTTGGTTTAGAAGGCCTTTCTCCATTTTTTCTCTAAGACTTTTCACAAGCAAAAAGTAATGCTGGGCAAAATCTGCGTCCCACTATAGTCAAAGGCATGCTTGCTTCCAACTTCAGCAAGGCTGACTTAGCTCCCCTGGACTTAAAAGCAGTTTTGCTTGAGCAAGAACAGAGTAAAAGCTATGTGTGATCTTCAGAATGTTGCCCTGGGCAAACTCCAGGGAACAAAATCTTCTCAAAGCCCAGCTGCAGACATAAGAACTTATTTAAGACTACTTTAAAATGCAAATTACACTGGTGTGCTCATCATATGCCTATGGATCCACTAACATGAAAATACGCACAGTCCAGAAATATCCATGATCTAACTTAACTCTCAGCAACAGGATGCTGGAGCTAAGAGGGAAAATCCCAAATATAAGGGTCCATGTTGTTGAACTTACACATCAAAGTGCAGTCTATCAGCATGGATTTGCTCTGGTTTTTCATGCTTTTCTGGGTTTAAGACTGAACCCCTAACCTCATTTTAGTACGGATTTTCTGCAGACTCACTAACAGAACAAATGACAGGCACCTGTGAATTGCAAGGATATAAAAACTGTCCGAGGACTGAAGCTCTGTGGCCAGAGCTGATACAGTGAATGATTGCTATCACCAATTACTTCTTGGCACTGCCTTTTGTAGAAGCAATCTGATCACTGATTATTTGAGGTAACAAGGAAAAAAAATAAAATGGCACCACAATTACTCTCACAAGTTTGTTTTGCCGTGTTGGTTCTACCCACAGCGCCAGACCCATGGCAATGTCCCAAAGCTTACAGGCAGGACAGAGTATCCAGGCCCCATGGAAATGACCACCAGCAAAGCAGGAGCAGTTCCCCAGGGGCAGCAGGAGCCCACACGTTAGCATTGCAGGGGTCACAGTCTGCACGAGGAGGGGTGTGTGCCACACGCCACAGGGCGCGGGAGGAACGGGCCACGCAAAGGGGAGCTGTCAGACTCCTCCACAAATCACCCCACAGTGAGGGCTGTGGAAGACCTGCATTGCCAAACATGAGCTTGCAAGGACAAAGCCAGCAAGGGGACTTTGCCAGGAGGCTGTGGCCCATCTGTAATCCTGTCTCCTCTTCCCCTTTCCATGCTTCTTGGTGCAAGGCAAAGCTGCAGACACCACAAACTCCTGGAGATTTTGTCCTCAGCCTGAACTTGTTTAAAGGGTTAATTCCAAAAGGCTCCTGCATCCTCTCACATACTCCTCTGCACACATGCTTCATGTTAGTCACAGCATCCTAGCAAAGCTGTGTGCTCTGATTCAGGCTAGACTCTGCCCATGACTGAAAAAGGGACATGTTCAGTTATCTCTCCTAGTCCTGACGGAAACAAGCTGATGCCTGCTGTATTTCACAGGAGCTATGTCTCATCTAATTTTAAATGTCACTTGTAATAGCTGATTTTTCTTCCCCAAATAACTTTTGCAGCCCTGCAGTTTAAGTCATCTGAAACCACAGGATTGGAGTTTGAGTGGTCCCTGATATTATCAGTGAGCCGAGCCATTGCTCGGCACCTCAGCCACCATTTCCCCTTTCCATCCTTTACCGAAATGTACGTGCAAATCCAAAGGAACCATTCCATCAAATGTAGTGAAGCTATCAAACACACTGCTTCTCTTCCACAGTAGAAGAAGCCTGCCTAAAGCCAAGGGAATATCCGGGTAACTACAGCCAGTAGAGAGATTTAGGGCTTTCACAAGGCATGACAAAGCTGACGTTAAAGCAATAGAGAACTCTTGGGATCTTGAAAAAATGCAAAGACAATAGTGTAAACAATGAGGAGGACTTGTTTGATAATAAGTTATTCCCAGCATACCACAGTATGCTCTTGAGCCTCCTGAATTCACTGCCATCTGCAATGCTTGTATCCCCTTGGAGGAATTGCTGCACTATCCAAAAGCTCAATTACACAAACTTATTCAGATTCCCTTATGATGTTTGGGTTATAAGGTTCATGCTGTATATTGATTTGTCTTCTTCTCCTCCCTGCTCACCTCAGGGCCTCATTTCCCATTTTGTGTACATTGGTTTCCTGGATTGCAGAGGGAATCGTCTCAAGGTCATACCAAGATGCTTCAGTATGGTTCAGCTATGAAAAATGTATGTGGCCAAAAATATTGTTTAAAAGCAATAGACTGAATATATAATGCTTGTGGCCCAAAGGAGCCCTGATGTATTTAAGATGCAGGGCTATAGAGGCAGACTTTTAAAAACTGCCCGCACTTCACCAGTTAAAAGGATGAGAACAAATGAGGCTGTGATCTGTCAAGTGATCCTTCATCACTCCCAGCACAGACCCATAATCCTTTGGTTGTGATTATGCAAAAGAATATTACATTGATCCTGCAAAATATCTCTGATTGGATCAATGTTATTTTCTCTCACATTGACAAGGTCTTACCAGAGAATGACTATAATTCCACTGCTAACACTGTCTTAGTGAAATCCCCCAATAAATCCTCCAAGCAGCACTGTTAGTAATACCTTTATTATACTAACTAAACAAGATATTTATATGTAGGGCTTTCCAAAGGACTCTGGCTCCTGCTCCAGTTTCTTGAGGAAAACTTGATCAGAAGTGCTCTGCTGGAAGAATTGCCCCCAAGGAGCTGTGCAAGGACAGAAATGGCAGGTGAAATTACCCTTTCAAGATGAAAAAGGTTGGTCACAGGTTTGCCCTTGTTCTGCGCCTACTACAGTAAGAATCCAGCTGCATCTTTGTCAGAAAAATCTCACAGTGAGTCTGGTTCACAGGCAGCATTGGAGTTCAGGCTCTTCCCACACATTCCACAAACATGCCAACAGTTTGCTAAAGCCAAAGGGGAAAATGGTCTTTATGTACATTTTGTCACTTCAGTATTTGTTCAAGGACAGATCCTGGTCTTCACACTCAGCATAAGGCCTGCTCCCCTTGCAGGCACTGCTGTCTCTCCTTACTGGTGCTTCCATTCTCTTACACTCTTCCCCTTCTCTCTTTGCATAAGTTTCCTCTAACTTTGCCACCATTTTCTTTTCTCCACAACTCCTAGCTTTCAGTCCCAGTGGTTTCATTCTCACTCTGACCTCCCTTTCATCAGTGAATTTGAATTTTCACCTTCTGGCTGAAACAAGATGCTCCACTGAAAGGACTTGTGATCATTTTCCCAGGCTGCCTGAGAGCTCAGGCACACACTGCATCTTTGCTTTCCCTTGGTTCACTTCCTTAAAGTTGTTTCAATCCATGAGAGCTACAAATTTATTTCACTTATCTTCTTAAACCTTTAAATAGAACCATAAGAATCAAGAAAAAAGTAGTGCTTCTAATATAAAGCTGGAGCACAGCTGAAAGACTAGTATATACAGCCATACATCAATTAGCAGATGAAAAAACTACAAAGACAATACATCAACAGAAAAATATCCAAAAAAAAAAAAAAACAAACAGTGTGGCAGACAATAGGCCTTCTTAAATCCTTTGAAACCAGACTGGCATCTGTGATGGGTAAACTTTGGCTCTTACATGTTTCATGTGAGAACTTTCTCCATATTTTATAGCAATATACTAGAATCTCAGAGGAGTCACTTCTCAGCTCCCAGGCCCTTCAAAACAAAGGAAAAAATAATTGATATATTATCTTTGGAAAGGAATAACCTGATAGTAAAAGAAACTGTTAAAGAGAGAGAGCTCCTGACCTATTTCTTCCACTCACATCAAGTTTTTTCACATGTTCCCTCTATCTTTTGGCTCAAGTATGTGTGCACCAGATGCCTAAACCATGATGTCAGCTTTGAAGATCATTGCCATAGCTCTGATGGAGAGTGAAACTTTCTCAAATTAAAACTTAAACTCAGGAGCACTGACCTGCATTTTAGCACAGACAAAAAACCTGGAAAGAAAGCATAGAAATGAATGGAGAAATGTTCATATTTGATCCCCAAGTATTAGAACCAAGTCCTGTACTGGTGTAAATTGCCACCAGGATAGATACAACAGGGGCAAATTGTGCCTTCTGAGAGCTAAACAGTTGGATCTCATTTCCAAACACAGATCCTAAAGACATGCAATGACACATTATCACAAGCAGCCTGAAGAGCCTTACTCCTCAGAGGAGGTATTTCAGTGCTTAACTCACGTGCCTAAGATGAACATTCAAGCAACTTAATTTTCTAGGTGACAGGTACAACATACCATCCAACCATAGCAATCAAGTGCGGGGCACCTCAAATTTCAGGTTCAGGAAATCCCAAAAATGCCATGAATTACATTCAAATGAAGGAGAATCCTTAAAGAAGCTGTGCGCTTCCAGTCATCCTAATGCCACCAGCCAAAATCTACACTCTGGTAACACAACCAAATGGACATCAAGGCCCCTCAGATGGAAGCAAGGCTGGAAGCAGGTAAAGCAGAGCTTGAGTTTGAAGATCTGCCCATACCTTAGCACTGTGGGCAGCTTTCCACTAAAGAAAGTCCCTCTTCTTTCCCCCTTGTACTTGCATTCTGTTTGAAGATCTGCCCATGCCTTAGCACTGTGGGCCGCTTTCCACTAAAGAAAGTCCCTCTTCTTTCTCCCTTGTACTTGTATTCCTAGAGTCACACACCGGCAAAGAGGACTTTGGTGCTGAAAAGTTCATCTGCTCCTGCTGCTTCTTCATTTGAAGGCATTGACAATGCAATTAGTTGTTGTGTCACAGGCTGGATGTTAACAAAAACTGATGAACAAAGGGGGAAAGATGTGCCACAGGTTCTGGTAAGGCACAGAGTGCAGGGGACACCAGTAAGAACAGCACAGGGGACAAGAAGGAAAGACTGGGGGAGAAGCAGAGGCTGTCCCTGTAGTGCCATCACTGTCAGTGTGAGAGAGATTACACTGACATACATCTTTCCTCCTTCCAAACAATCAAGTAGCCTCTCCCTCCTTTCCTGGAAGACACTTAAACAAGTTGCCACACTCTTCCCAATGACACCTTCTGTTTAAAAAAATGTTTTAAACAAGTCCACATGTTTCCTCCAAATGGAACTTTCCAGGTCCAGAGGCCAAGATACTGTATAGGCCCATTCTGCAGCCACTTTGCCACTGATAAACATGGACCTTATGGAGTGGTCAATGAGATTTGGTCCTGCTCCCATCCCCAAAAAGTTGATGCCCTGGGGTCTGTCACTACCTTTCCCAGCAGGATCAATGAGTTAGAAGGATTAGCATTTGTAAACTGGAGGCTCCTCAGGACACAGAGTAGAAAGGATTCCTCCTTCTTCCTGGACACGAAATACTATTTCATGGAAAAAGGATAGCTGAAGTCTACACAAATGAGCCAAGAAAACCACTTATCTCTGCCCTTGTTCCAAACCCTTAGCAGTGTATAGTGGTTTAGCACAGCTCACATCAACACAGCTCAGCACACAGGCACAGGACGTCACATCCAGCTGCTCCCACATACGTGACATGCCTGTAGAGGCAAGGCCATCAGCCTCCAGCTCCCCTCGCTTGGTCTCTGCCACCACCCTTTGCTGTTCACTTGAAGCAGAATGGGGCCTGTCCATCAGACTGTGGTCATTCCTCAGTGGAAACAGAAAACAGAAATCCCTTCTCTGATCCAGCTTAGATACAGCCCTGCTTCCACAGGTGCTCAGGCAGAGGACTGGGTAACAGCTCTTTCCAGTAATGCAGAAGGCAGCTTTGCTACTGGGAGTGTCAGACAACGTTCTCTGGACTTCCAGACAGGAAGAGCATCCGCGCTTGTCTTGCTCAGTACTGACGAGAAAATCATGCTTCCACCTGTCCTTGGAGCTGAACTATGGCCCTAAAATGCTATCCTTGATGATGTTTTCCTACCTTTAGTGCTGTGGAGCCTTTATGTTCTCTCTAAGACCTTCCCTAAAACTTCTTTAAGGATTGTGGTCTCCTGCTACACACGAAAGTGAGCAAGGCCCATAGTGAGTCATTTATTCCTCAGAAGGTGGTGGATCCTGTGCCAAAATCCATGCCAATATAAGGAAACTCACCCAACATCAGCAGCCAAAGGGTTGAACATTTTGTGAACTGAAATACACATCTCATGATAATTTAAATATGTGCAAAGAAGAGTTGAATTCTGCTGCTGCCAGCCATTCCAAGCATTTAAATATAGTACGGAAATTCTCTTTTATTTTATATAAACTGTTTTAATGAAGAAGCTGAAGGCTCTGCATTCTCCTGGCTTAGGAATATAAATATCTGAGAATCTAACAGGCCTTTGTTGTTGTTGTTCAGCTAAGGCAAACTGAAATGAGAGCACATGAGGGAACCAGGAAACAAAGACCCTACTAACCACATTATTTCAAGGGAATGTGGAGTATGCTCAGAGTCCTCATCTCTCATCATTTCTGGATGTGTGGGGTGTCACAGGAATGAAACACAGTGTGGCTCAGATCTAAGTGAGGGACAAAGCAGCTGGGATAGTGCAGCTGGATTTGCCTCAGGTCCCCTTCCTCTCACCAGACACCTGTGGCTGATATCAGGCAGCTCAGTGACACACATTCCTTCCATCAGGTCCTGCTTGATACAGATCCGAATATGCTCTTTCACAGAATTAAAAAAAAAAAAAAAGAAAAAAGAAAAAAGAAAAAATGAAGAGGAATTAATAGTAATAGTAAATTAATCCTTCACAGTCCTCTGGATGTTTCAGAAAGACTCATTATAGGAAAGGACTCTGTTCATTTTTCTTACATAGTAAGAAACATTTAAGTTAGAAAAGGCCTTTAAGGTCATCAAATCATTCTAGTTGGGCTTTGGCCCTTCTAATTTCTTTCCTCCATAACCTTACGACATCACTATAGTCCTCCTGAGCTGCCTGCCTCTTTCTCCAAAGGTCATAGTCTCTCCTTCCAATACACCACTAGCTCATGTGTCTTTACTGCCATATGGATCTCCAAGCTCTACCTCCACTGCAACAGCAAACCAGAGGGCCTTGCCAGCACACTGTCCCTAAAACATTGGCATGCCACCCTCAGGCTTATCTCTAACAAGCCTGGCTTTATCTCTTTGCCCCTTCAAATCTAGCTCTAAGTTCTTTCGATGAGTCCTGCTAATTTCTGTGCAAAGATGCTACTGGCCCCATACTTCAGGAATTCTACTGTTGCCTTCATCTTCATACTTCCCCTCTCAGCACGTTTTGACTTCCCTCGGTCAGTTCCTGAAACACCCAGTAAATTGTGTACTAATTACCTTAACATTGCAACAAGCCATTTCCTTAGGGGCAGAATATAAAATCCTTTACCAAAATCCTGATAATTTAGGTCTAAGGCATTTCCTTATCTTAAACCCCAGTTTTCTTCCTAGCAAAATATATCAGGGTAGTTTGGCACACTTCGAATAGGAAAACATACGTTGCATGTTTATTTCATTTTCCCCTGTGCATTTAATTAATCTCTCCTTTAGAACTTACTTTAAACACTGCTTGGTATTATTATGATCAAACTAAAAGGTCCGCTGTGGCCCAGACAACTTTTGCTTCTTTTTTTAAATATAGATTTGCTACTTTTCATTCCTAATATACCACCCTAATTAGACAGATTTATTGAAAATCCTTTTTACTGAACTTGCAATGTCACATCTTTCAGAAGACTGAGATGGAAATTGTCCAACTTCCCAATTTGAGCCCATTAAGTTATTTGAGTTTCTCCATCTCCCCTGGTCCTGTTGGTTGGCTCCTTTGTCTCTCTGATCACAATAACATTTCTCCCTTTCTCTTTAAGCATTACAGAATATCATATGAACAAAACTGGACAGTCTTGGGAACTGGTAAATAGAAAGGAGATATTAAATTTAACATAAAATATATAATTAGAGATCAACAGTGACAACTGCTTTCCAATGCAAATTGTCGTCCCGCAGAACTTTTGCATGGTTGAGCAACTGTCCTCTGCATAAAACAGGGAAAATTCCACTCTTCAAATTCCTTTATATTTAAAAATCAAGAACAGTATTCAGATACTCTCTTAATCAGGGCCACTCAAGTACCTAAGACAAAGCAATGTAATGGGATCATCAGCTACCATAAATCATCACCTCTTCAAAATCGGTCTAGTGACTCTAACCTACACCTGTAACATCTCAAAAAGTTTTTGTTTCTTTTGGTTTTGTTTGTTTCTGTTATAATATTTATGTTATTAAATGACCATTAGGCAGAAAGAAAAGTATCTACATTATAAAGGCTCTTTTGCATATTCAAAGATAGGCACTGATTAATAGAGACACAGACACAGAGACAAGAATCATACATTCATATTGAGGCAGAAAGTTCTTTTCAAATAGCTTTTGTTATCCAATAAAATTAGCCTAACTGCTTCATCCTGTTAGAAAATCTAGAAATACATTTAGGAAGTTTTTTTTTTTTCAAATGTCTGCTGTTAAAACTCAAAACCAACAAAAGCTCTCAGAATTAAGTACGGGCTGCAATGAGACATTCCATGTCTTTCATTCAGTCTGGTGGGATACCTTAACAGGATACTGCTGTATACATGGGACATGCTAGAATTCCTTTTCCTTAGAGGCCCCCAGCTATGCAAATACCATTCTCCACACACACACCCACACACACACACCCACAGAGACCACTTTGTGGAAGATATCCTGAATTAATACTGGATATTTATTTATCTTCATTGAGGTTCCCACTGAGACTGGAACATAGCTGTTCCAAGCACTGGACAAACCTGCTGAACTCTGCTGGGGGAGCCCTGCTTACACCTCTGTAAGGTTACACAGGATAAACTCACAGCTGGAAGGCAGAGCAAGCTATAGAAATGTCAGTGGTAGTGACTTCTCTGCCCTTCAAGCTGTGTGTTTTAGTGTCTCCTCTGTTCAGTATACAACTCTGTTTGATCCAGTCAGTCACCAAAAAGGCAGGGCTTCATACTGAACCCTGTGTTTTCCCCCTATCCTTCTCCTCCACCACCTGGATATTCCCCTGGACTCTATCAACAAGTACCAGCCACTACATCACACTAAGCTTTCTTGGCCACTCTGTCACCTCAGATCATCAGCATTAAGGACTTCTTGCTTGGCCTTACTCTTTTATCACCCTCTTTATCTTTCCTTTCCTTTTTCCACCTGTAGATGTTATCCATGCTGCATTCTTTCCTCCACAGACCTTTGCCTTGCATTCGCCCAGCTACTCCTGCCCTGTACCCCAAATCCCAGCGGATCCACACCAGCTGGTCTCTGCTATGCCTCACACAGCAGGGCATCTCTAATGGGAACCCCCCGCCTGACTTCCCCCTCTATAAATGCATTGTTCTCCCATTCAGTTCTGCTCATTTCCTAGACTTACTACTCCAGCTCAGCACAGTTAAATCTCAGACTCACAGTCACCTCTTTGCCACATTTGGCTCATTCCTCAGACCCTCCTGCCTCCTCCAGCCCCCACTTCAGCTGTCACTCACAATTTCACCCAGTTCTTCCATGAGAAAATGACAAACCATGATCTTCCTCTTCCAGCAGCTTTGCCTTCTGTTTCCTCTTCCCCTCCTACAACTCCTTCCCCATTCTTCTGTCCTACAGATGAAAAACCTCCTATGTGGCTCTCTTCTTTTCTCTTATTTGCCAGTGAGCCAGTCTTACCCTACCTCCTGCCTTTCCTTGCGGCTGCTCTTGTCCTCTGGCTCTCTCTTTGCCTTGACCTCTCACGCCCCTCTGCCTCTTTACTCTCATAACACAAATACCATTCAATCTCTTTCCTCTTAAAATATTCTCATCTTAAAACACTCTTTCATCTTAAAACATTTATTTTTGTCTATAAAATACCATGTCTTTTCTTCTCCTCCCTTCCTCAACAACCTCTCTGAATGTGCTAGCTACAAACGTTGTCTGGAGTCCTCCCCACTAGTTCACTGCAGCTTCCTCTCCTTTGCAACCACTGCGGGCAATCTTCAGCACAGTCTGAATACTCTGTTCTCACCTGCTGCAGCACACTGGCTACCTGCAGTGGTCTCTTGTGTTGTTTAAACCTGAAGCAGTGTCTCTCTTCAGCTACCATGGTGTTATTCACCTCTGTTGTACCACCTTTGAATCTGCTCCTTTTGCATGCCCTCCAGAAGACACTTTTCTTCTCCCAGATCTGCTGGGGTTCATGTGGCTTTTCTCTCTCTATATTTCTCTCCTTGATAATTTCAAGCACAAACACAGATTTCACTCTGATCTCCATGCAGCAATTCCTAGGCTCACTCCTCTAACACAACTTGTTTCCCTAGGTCCATACCCCCAGTATTTCTAATATTTCTTCATGGACACACATGTAACAAACTCAGCTGACTGTAATTAAAACAGAGCTCCAAATGGTCTTCTTCCTTCTTTACTATAGGCTCTCTTCCCCTCTACATCATCACACACCCAGCTGTTACTTTTCTTGGTGTTCTGGTCAAGAACTGGAGCAGGATTTTTCATCTCTTATCTCTCACCAGATCCAGGGGATGTCTAAGGTTTGCATATTCTTTCACCATCCAGGCTCTCATCACCTCGTGCCTTTATTACTACAATATTTCTTTTTCTGACCTTTACAAATGTGAACTTGCCCTCCATGTATCCATTTAGGATGCTGCTAGAAATATAATTTTCCTAACACATCACTCTGACCACGTCATTTCTCTTAGCAGTTCTAGATTGCTGTCCCCATATCTATCTCATTAGTGCAATCTACTTGTCTTCATTAAGGAAATGTCAGCTTCTTCCTACAGCCAACCAAAGAGGTCAATCCTCATCACCTACTTATTAATATTTCAAGCAGACATGACCCATGATTCTTCTGGTGCCATCCCTCAGTCTTTGGAAGACCATCCTGTAAACATCCACACTTCTTATTCATTATCCTTCTTTACAACTTAACTTGTGCAGGAATCCCACATTTTGTGGTGCTCACAGCAATGTGGGTTGCCTCCTGGTGTTCTAAAGCCACTATTGCTCACGCTGAACATAATCACTTTGTAGTCTCGCTGTACTCTCTCATAAGGCTGCATTCGCTGCCAATATTTAAAGTGCAGCCACATGTCAGAAGGACAGGGACATTTTTCTGAACCATGATTTCTGATCCATGATTAAGGCTCGTAAATCTGAGGGTAGAACGCTAACTGGCATTAATAACAATGAACGAAATCCCTATTATGCTGCTACTGAGCTGAGGTATGAGAGATTTAGTCCCTTGCCTCGGGTCATGAAGAAAGACCGTGGAAGAGCTTGGACTGAATTCTGGCTTTGTAAGCCCCTGCCCTAACTGCAGTACTACCTTTCTTTCATCTATTTTGGTACTTATCTACAAAGGATTATGATTTCAGCAGGCTCAGCTGGGCAGTTCTGAATATTTATTTTTTAAAGAATCAGGCCTAATGAGAAATAAAATGGATAAATTTCCACTTTTTTACTGATTTCTCTCCTGCAGGGAAAATATGTTCGTTTATATTCTTTTCTTTAAGTGGATTCTATTCCAAATTATCTGTTAAGGGAACTTGGATTCCAGAATCCACATTATTTATTTATTTATTCCTTACAACTAAGAAATACCATCTCAATTCTTTCCTTTGGTACTTAAGAGGTAAATGTATAGTTAAGAGTTCCAGCAGCAGTTTGTGAGCAATGAGTCCTTAAGTAACTCACGTTACAAATGACTGTCATTATTTCTACGAAGCATAAAGGCTTCTTATCTACTGGTTCCACAATAATTAATGAACTCATTCCCCCTACTGGTTCTGCAATAGTTAATGAACTCATTCCCCTCCTGAAGCTTTTCTAGATGCACAGAAATACTTTTTCAATGAGAAAAAGCTATATTAATATGGATTTTTATTGTGGAAGATGACAAAATAGTTCAGACCATTTCATCTTTATTAAAGTAAAATTATCTTTCGAATTTTTATTTTTGCAGTGAATAGAACACAACTGCACTCATATTAAATCTTTCCTCCACAGCTTTTACAAATTTTTAGCAGTAGGCAGAAAGGACAAAAATGCTGAGATTTCTCAAAAGGATGTGGATGTTCAATTAAATGAACAGGAATTAAGCATGCAGTCCTGCAGGCAGCTCTGCAAATATCAGTTTCTCTTGAGAAGGGCATGATCCCGTCATTTTTACTCAGGCAAAATTTCCATTTGTCTTCACTGGCAAATTTGTTTGAAAGCCAACAGCTTGATTGAAATTTGCCCTTTAAAAAGTCATGATTAAAACCAGTTGCTGTTCTGTTAAATTACATATATATTCTTAGTATTTTTAGCAGATATATATTATCAAACTAATTATCTCAGATGTGTCAGAGGAATGTGTCAGGTTCTTATTACTTGTGGCAAAGAAACTTTTTAACAAATTGCTATTTAAATTTGATGCAATTAAAATATTAAATTGCTTCTTCAAAATATGATGGGCCAAATCCTCCTGGAACTCATACGCATGAACCAGTGGTTTCATCCACTAAATGATTTTAGAAAATCCCTAAATAAGAGGATGGCTTTGCTGTATCTCAGTTGTTTGACTTCCAGTCTTACATCAACAGATTAAGAATAATTTCAGCATCAAAAACTGCAAAACTGAATACCTGGCTAGCCTAAGATTCAACTCCAGTGCTGTCTACTGCCTGAATTTCAGTGGATGCCTCCAGCAGAACTCCAGCTGTGACAGGAGGGAGCACAGACCCAGCGCTGGCCTTTCTACCCAGGGACAATTTTAACCTCAAAGGAAACACTAAAGGCCTGAACTTGCTGCATCACCAGGTTCAATAAAACATTTACTATTGACTTCTCTAGGATCAGAATCAAGACTTTTTTAATGAGTCCATTTGGAAAACAGTTGGGATTTCAAGTACAGATTTTAAACAAGGCATTTGAGTCTTTAATGTATTAAGGACACATGAAAAAAATGGCTGTCCTAATTTACCTGTCAAAACCATTGCACTTTAAAACTCAAATCTAGGCATTGCAAGAATTTTTACAAAAAGAAATCTTTTTGCTCCTAGATAATGCTGCAAGTGGCCTCTCTTAAGTAGCCTCTTTCCATTTGTGTATAAATAATCCCTGGTGATGGCTGGAAATTCTTGTTAAGCCTTTCTTCCTCAGTTATGCTGTGCAGCTGACAAACCAAACCAGAGAATGCTTTCAACCCAGAAATCTTGCCTATTACTTCAGGTGGAGGTAGGCTGCACAGGAATTACTTAGGTTTGGCTTTTTGTTTTGTTTTTTTTTTTTCAGTGGTGGCATGGGCTAAGTATACTCACACTGAAATGTTTTAAAAATAGTATTTACTGTGATTTCCACAGATCTCAGGGGAAGAAGGAAGGTAAAAGGAGGGTTGAAATAATAAGGTAATTCTAAATTCTGGGGTTTTTTTTAAATAAAAATTGGATTCCAATGGCAGGCAGCAGAGCCCCATCCAGTCATGTTTAACTGGCAGCCTTCCAAAGGCGAGATGAAAGGTCCTCTGAGTAGTAATTGTCTAAATGGAACAGACTCTGGTTATTGTGCAACTTCTTCATCCACTTTATTGTACCTTTATAATTAAATGATGTAATTCCCTTTTTTCCTTTCTTGTTTTCCTCTCAACTACGGCAAGAAAGCATCTGAGCAACATTGCCATGGGATGCAGGCAGACTCTGTGGCTCCCCTCTTTTTTTTTTCTTCTGGCTCACTACAAGTTGTGTACAAGGAGTTGTGAGCTGCTGGTTCCCAAAGCAGGAGACATAAACTCTGCCTTCTCCCAGACACTCACCTGCATTCCAGCTCTCTGCTTGTTTAGTGCTGGAGTTGTTTGGCTCACTCAGAGCTGTTGCTGGGCTGAGCAATTGCTGCTTTTGCTAGAAACTCCATGATAAGCAGGCAAACAGGGCAGGGTGAACACTGTGCTCAGAGGGGCCTCCAGCAGCAAGGCTCTCCAGGTTGTGGAGGAGACTGGACAAACACCTGAGAATCGGAAGGATTTTAGAATATTGTGCTGAACAGCCCCAGAGCCAGCATTTCCTGACTCTGCAAGGCTTTAGGGATCAGGAGTGGAACTCTGGTCCTGAGATGGTAAAAGGCTCGATCAGATGTGAAAGCAGAATCAGAGGAACAGTTCCGTTAGCTTGTTCTTTTTCACTGGTCCCTCTGTACCAGACTGCTCTCCCTCAGTCCAAGTAGTCCATTCTCAGAAATATAGATTACTCAGCTGAGGAAAAGTTAGCAAGACTGAGACCTCAGTTTGCAGGTTCAACCCCAATACTTGCTTTACTGATTGCAATTTCTGTTGTTTCTGATTTGATTTTGTTTTTTCATGATGACAAAGACAAGAAATTAACTGCCTAATTTTGTTGCAGTATTTTAGAATATTCCTCAGGTCTTTGGTCTCACGCTTGTCTGCCTCTCCCTGAGTATTCTTACTTGTGACAATCTCTTTTAATTCACTGCTTATTTACCTAATTGTGTTATTTTGAAATATGCACATGGGTTCTACAAAAAAAAAAAAACTATAGTAGAAATAAAAATAGGACCAACTATTTTATATATGTATTACTATCTATTATACCTATATATAAGAAACCTGAAGAAACAGATCTCCAGTTTTTGTAGCAAAATCCAACATAAAGGTCTTGATTTATTTCCCACAAAGTAAAAATTAATACATACAGAATAGAATTACAGAAGTGACCCAGCATATTAAGGAGCAGAACAGGTTTTTAAAATCACTGGTATCAGAATACTGCCAAGTACCACAGTTCCTGATCCTGCCACAAGCCATTGCCTATAGCTTGTATTAATTTCAGCAGAGTTCATAAGCAGAATAACTGCAGGGTATTTGCAAAGCTAGTTAGGCTCTTAATGACCATTTTTTGTTACACTTTGATAGACAAATCTCAATAGACCATTCCCAATACTGGAAGTTTTGCCTAGGGAAAAATGTAGGATCTGTTTTAAACTAAATAGATTATAGACCCTACAGCCTTAAAAACAAGCAAACAAAAAATCAGAACACTTAATAAAATTTACATTCAATTACATATAACATTACACACAATATCTGGGACCAGAACCTGAGTTAGTTTATCCACTTCTGGAAGAGGTGTATCATTAAATTATCAGAGGAAAGAGAGTTAAAGCTCTATGTGCCAATAACATTCTCCTTTATAAGGTATTTACCCTGGATCTCACAGACAGTGATTTCATCTGGGCAAGAAAATGTGCCCAGTCAGGTTATTTGAACACTGCACACAGAGAATATCTGCAGCCCCTCACACCTGCACATGGTATACGCCATTCACACACCCATCCCTGCAACTCCTAACTCCCAAAAAAGTATCTGTCATGGAAGTGACAGACTACTTTCAGTTTTCACTTTCCTGATGGATCCTGTTGGTATGAACCTGGAATACCTGCCTTGTTTTGAACTCACAGCTCTTCTCAACATTGGACAGCAACAACACTTCTTCACTTTCATCACATAAGTGAGGATAAAAAAGGAAACATCACCATTTTTATTTCTAAGCAAGTCAAACACTTTATTTTATCAAATTGCCATTACACTTGCTTTTTCTGTGTTTCAGTCTAGAGATGCCAAAGGAACACACACACCTCAATAGCATTTTTGGGTGACTCTCCATCATGGCTGAGAGCTCTAGTATAGACAGACCCTCACCCCAGAAAAGCCATCAAAGGAACTAAAATGCTTCTGTTCAACGTTACAAGGCTCCCTCCTTTAACACTTCTCTCATGCTACAGTGAAGTTTGTTAGAAGTGTGTCAGAAAACATTTAGAGCAGGCAAGGAGTGACACACCCAAACACTTGCACCCAGCTACTTTATGTGCACAAGTTGCACTTCTGACCTGGGGGCAGTGACTGCGAAGTGGACACACATATCCAGGAGAGTGTGCAGGGACACTGACTGCACCTGAGCCCAGGGAATCCCTGGCTACCAGCTGGGTGCTCTGTGTTTAGAGTTACTTCACTCCACACACTCAGTCACACATACATGAGCACAAGCAGACTACAGCAAGACCTTGCAAAGACCACCTTCTCCTGCATTTAACCACCTCATCTTGATTTGTCACATTTTCCCTATGGCTAACATTTAGCAGAGCTGCCATTACACATAACCCAGCAGCATGGAATTTCAGCTGTTTCTGGCAGGAGAAATGGACATTACTGATCCCTGGACAAGGCAGGTGGAGAAACAAGAAAGAGTCTCGCTTATTTCAGGATGAAAATCCTCTCTAATAACCACAACTCCATTCGCAAAGGTGAGCTCTGCTGACATGTTTGCCCGCTGTCAAGGTTGAATTTGTTTATGCCCCAAGCACAGCGAGCACATGTGGCAGAGCAATCCAGCTCACTGCGGTCAGTCCAGCACACACCATCCCCACCTAGATGGAAAACAGGAATCACTCCCTTGGCACTGAAACCAGCAGCAGGGTGTCTGGGTGCTGACAGGCTTTCCACATGTCCACTTGCCCTTTACAAATCAGGCTGAAGACACCAATCTGTTTCCTAGGAGTTGTTAAATAGCAGCTGGATATGAAGGGTCCCTAGCAACACAGACAGGGTCCCAAGCAGTGATCCAGGTTCACCACCTGTTTGGACTGGCTTCTTACAAGTTTCTACCATGCTCCTCACATCCAGTGCTCACTCGTAAAACACATGGAACGTAAAACGCGTACATGGACAAACGTGTGAGAGAACACCCCTCCTGAATAAGTAGCTTTAAGCAATAATTCCACTTGTAATGTCTGAGGAGGGAATTAATGAAGGCTATCAAGAGAGTTTGGGATAGAGAACACTCTTGGAAGACAAGTATTTTGGAAGATGGCACTGTGTGAGAAGCAATGATTTCACTACAATGGAAATAAACCAATGGGAAACCTCCTGATTGCAACACAAGAACCATGGGAGGGAAATGTTATTTTGTAGGACAGAATAACCATGCTGTGGGTAGCAAAGAAGCTGTCATCCTTTACTGAAACCCTCATCATCCTGCAAAAACATGCATCTTCTGTTTAGGTAGAGATTTATGCATATGGCCCCTTCCTATATTTCAGATCAAAGAAACATTTGGGGCAATATGACCATCACCTTGAACCACTACCCTAAGGGAGAAATTAAGACAAAGGACCAAAAGGCTAGACAAAAAATAGCACATAAATGCTACAGGCTAACAGATGCATCTCCACCCCAAGAGAACATGATTCCTTTCTAATAAATTCATGTAATGTTTTGTAGATATTGAAAATATTCCAAAGCATAGCTCAGTGTAAACAGCAAGCTGGGTCTCCTCCTGCTCTTTAGCATTTCTCTTTGTTTACTCCCCATTTGAGGATAGAAAAAGCCTACATGTGAACACTGCAAATGGTGTATTTCAGCATGGATAGGGCACTCAAAAAAGCAGTGATGAATCACAGACTTTGGTAGCATCCAATAAAATACTATGTACTTTGCCCCAGCTACCAAACAAAACAAAAAAAAAAAAGAAAACAAAAAAAAAGAAAAAAAAGNTATTTCCTTTGCCCCAGCTACCAAACAAAAAAAAAAAAAAAAAGAAAACAAAAAAAAAGAAAAAAAAGGGAAAAAAACCAACCAAACAAAAAAAAAATCCAGTGTCTGTTCTACGAACACTTCTTATTTGTGTGTGGAAATAATCTGATACCATGGTGATGGGAAGATTATATCAAAATTAGAGAGAGAGGCATGAAAAAGATATTCTGGGGTGTGTGTGTTCTCACCCCAATTGCCTTCTTGCTCCCAAACACCATGTCTCAGGAGTAGAGATCCTGTGGGAAATTGCCCTGGCAGTGGTTCTGGAAGCAATGCCCAGCCAGGCCAGCCCACCCATTGCAAGGAGAGGTGCTTGGCTAGAGACGCCAGCTCCCATCTGTGAGCCCAAATGGCTCTGCTCAGCCCCTGCTCTTCTCAGGAGAGCTTGGCATGTTCATCTAGTTAAAAAAAAAACAGTCCTTACCTTTGGCAATCAGCTCCTCCAGCTCCTGGTCGAATCCTTGTCGGTGGCATTTCCTCCAGAGCCCCATATTGGTGGAGTTGTACTGTCTGTTGCACTCATCAACTGCGCTCATAGCAAAGATCTGCCTCCTGTTTCTTGCCAAGAGGAGTTTCCCTTCCCAGCGGTCCAACCTAGACCTGCTGGCCCTGAGAGGCAGGTTGTTGTTGGAGTTATAAATGAAGCCAGGATCATTTCTCTTAGTGGTGATGCTCTTGCACCTCTCTCTGTGCTTCCTGGCATCAGTTTCGTACCAATGGTCAGAGCAGATTGCCACAGCCAGCATGCCAAGGGCACACAGAGCTAAAGAGAGGCCAGCATAGAGCAGTAACCTTCCAGCAGCCATGCCTCAGCTTCACAGAAACACCATGGACATCTTCACATCAGGCAAAGCCGTTGGGGGTGAGACCATGCAAAAACCACCGGAGCAGCTGCTAGGTGTCACTTGGCACAGGCTGCCTCAAACATCCCCAACTCCCGTGGCTCACATCCACCCTGCAGAGGGATGCTGAGAGCACTACAAAGTTCTGCCCTGGAGGCAGTCCTGGAGTCTCATCTGCCTCTTCTCCTCTGCAGAGGAGACCTGGTGAGGAGAAACACAGCCTTTCACCAGTGACCCCCTCACCACGAGCACCCGAGTGACGGGGGCCGAAGGGATGAATCCCCCTGAAGAGACCTGATGGCTGATCAGTCCATTAATCTCTTTCAATCTGGCCCGCTCTGAAATCCAGAAGAGATGGCTTTCAGATCAGCAAGCTCACTACAGCATCATTACAGGACAGAAAAGTTCAACAGCCTGATATCTCCCACTTGCGAGCAGCCAGTCGTCCCGGTCTCAGGAACGGGTGACTTGCCTTTTCTTTGTCACTGGCTCAGCAAGAGCATCATCGTCTGGACGGTCGGTCACTTGCTCGGGTTTAAAGCGGGGTCGAAAGGGAGGGAGCAGGAGGGGGGGAGCAATCTGTTTTGTTGTTGCTGCTGCCGCTGCTACTGCTGCCGCTGCTGCTGCTTGAAATCGTGGTTAAAACATCCCCTCCCCGGCTGGCTCTGGGAACGCGGGCACGCACGGGTCTCTCCCTCAGCAGACTTCGCCGACAGCCACTGGCATCTTGGCTTCGGAGACGCCTCGGCTTCTCTCCTCCAGCCTTGCCATTCACTCTCCTGCTTTTGTCGTAGGCGCTGTCATGCAGGCAGCCGAACGTCGCGCTGCCTCCGTTCCCCGGCGCGCCCAGGCAGCGCTCCGGCAGCGTCCCCGCTCCGGGCCG
>VXBU01006628.1:873561-901223 GCA_013400315.1 Bombycilla garrulus | reverse complement strand
GGTTTTTTTTTGTTTTGGTTTTTGGGGTTCTTTTCTAGATCAAAATTCCCTCCACCATATTTTCCTTCCTTCGTCTTTATTTTTTTTTTCTTTTAAGGAAAAAGAATTCAGTGCCATCTAGTGGGGGAGGGGATCGAGCAAGTCAAGGTGCTGCCCATTCCCAGGGATCTCTACTTCTAATTCAGTTATTCAACGGGGAGAGATGACCCTCCGTATTTCCCTGCTCTCTCTGTGATCTTCAGCTCCCCAGAGGTGATGTTTAATTTACATGGGCTCCAGCCTTCGTTCTTTGTAAAGAATCCCCGACTGAAGTCAAAGGAACTCATCCTAGTCTTGTGTTACCTGAAGCAGTACTGGCTCTGGAGGCAGTTTGCTGCCCTAATTACAGGATTTCAAACACAAGACAGTAATCAAACCAAACACAGATATAACAAATTATGTCTACTAATATTTTTTATCGTTCCAGTGCACCTGGAATACTGGTCTCCATGAATCCTCAGGATGTCAGCCCTTCTAATAACGCAGCCATAAAGGATGCTACCATAAAAGCATCTTTGATGATAACTCCCACAAACACTTGACCCATCATTCAAACAGATTTTGGGTGTTCAGGTGACTCAGAACCAAGCAGAGGCTCTATAAAGGAAGATCTGAACAAAGAAACACCATAAAAAAGTTTGTAATCTAAACCCCAGGCATTAGTTGTCAATGTCCCTTCTATTTACTTTTTTTAATCGAAAAAATTTCAAAGGGAAGCATCAGCCAGCTGCATAAACACGGGCTAGCCACACACACATACACACACCCACAGAGACACAGAGAATAGGCACACAGCTGTCTACACACTCAAGTGCAGCTGTGCAGACACTGATATCTAACAGCACACAACAGCACCTAGCTGGATGTCCTACGCCCTCTCCACTGGCAACTCCCCAAAGAGATTCGTTTTGCTCACTCTAAAAAAATAAAAAGATAAGAAAAAAAAAAAAAGAAAAAAGAAAAAAAAAGTATTTGGATCGCGAAGTTAAGCAAGTTAGTGAATGCCAGATTCAAGATCACCCACGGGGCATTAATTTGCCCAGCATGCAAACAACTATGATACAATCTTTAATAACATGATTTTCATTTCCATGGGTCTCCCATTTTTTACAGTGCAAAGGATGAATGTTGCTCACTTAATGAACACTATTCAAATTTTCTCCTATCCTTATCATCCAATGTGTGGTGCATGTACTATTTATTGCAGAGCATCCAGATCTAGCATTGCATACAGAATGATTAATTTCCTCATGGGCTTTTCTATAGTGGTGCTCTAATTGTAGTGTTGGAGGGCTGGGGGTTTTTTACAAACATCAAGGAACTTATCTTCACAGCTCCCTGCTGAGGGACAGAGATAAAAGGCAGTATTTTCAAACATGTCAGTATATTTTGGGTAGTCTATTAAAGGAACTTAGAACTTAAACTTCCAGAGTACTTAGCACCTTCCTTCCTCAAAGAGAAACTCACAGCCCCTTTGGCTCTAGGCACAGTGGGCAGTATTTCCACAAATTAGTCATGGGTGACTGAAACTGGGTACACAGAAAATGGGGACCACAAGGACAGAAGTTGGGAGGAATGTAATTTTTTTGAGTTACCAAGCTTCTTAACAGTAACTCTCACAAAGTGTGAAGCAAAATCCAATTTTCAATTTCAATTCAAATGCCTGTGACCATGACTTTTCCTGCACATCCTCATCTGCTAGGCTCACTACTCAGCCTCCAAACTGTCCACCAAATGGCCACCATCTCAGGACTGCAGAGTCCTGGCTCATCTGTCACCTACCATGGATGAAAATAGAATCTGGGCAGAAAGCAGGATGTGATCGTGTATTTTACCTCAACCAAACTCACAAGTGGATGGCAGTCCACGGGCAATATTTATTCTGATGTTTTTTCAGATACTTCATTTACTGACCCGAGGTTGTGCTGAATAGGGGAAGCACACAGGAGCTGAGACAGAACTGAGCAGGGGTCAGGAGCTGGATAGAGTGTACCATCAAAAGAACAGATTTGGAGGAAGCAAAATGAATTGCTGGGCCAAAGGCAGGAGGATAGGTTGGTGAGAAGTCCTATATCTTATTTTTCAATAAAGCAGAGGGAATGGCTGACACTAAATGGCCTCACACAGAGACCAGTAAAAGACAGTAGACAGATAAAAAGAATCACTGCATTATGTTGTTTTTCCAAGGACAAAACAAAACAAAAGGGGGTTGGGTTTTCACAAAAATTCCTTCGTCCTGTTAAAACTTAGTCTTCATTATTCAGCTGTCAACTGTCAGAACTGCACTTCTGTTAACAACCTAAGGCTGCACTGTGGGCATGGCTATATATGATAGACACTGCTCCTCATGAGAACATCTCCAGGAATGCTTTTATGCTCAGGCAAAACAAGAAGGAACAATTTTAATCAAAACCTTTCCCTAACTGCCCAGTGTGGACACCCCGGTTGGAAAATGTCAGCCCAAGCAGCTGAAGTTCAGCAGAGCAATAAGGTACTGAAAACAAAGCCAGGTAGGCAAACTCAGCCTACTGAAAACATTATCCCTGAACCCCTGCACTGCCTCCACACACGTAAATTGCAGAAGGACTTGGGAGACATCACTTCACCTCTAAAGGCATTGCCAACAGCTTTAGCTTTTTCAGACAGGTGGTAGCACCTAAATGCAGATCATGCCACATTTAAGATGTTGAGTTCTAAAGTAAAACACTCAGGAAAGCCATTCCTGTCTCTTGAGTCCTGGGTAAACACTCAAGTGCTTCCAATGGCAGAGGAGAAACAAGAAAGTTTTAAAGAAAAAAAAAAAGGCCTAAGCTGCACAGGTGTAAGCTTCTATGGAAAGAGGAAGTTCTGCTGAGAGACAACTCAGCTAAAGTACAAGGT
Source organism: Bombycilla garrulus (assembly GCA_013400315.1). NCBI lineage: Eukaryota > Metazoa > Chordata > Aves > Passeriformes > Bombycillidae > Bombycilla > Bombycilla garrulus. Next base: position 898,304 of record VXBU01006628.1, on the reverse strand, counting down.
TAACATTTAGCCCTCAAGGGTCTTCCAAATTCATCTCCCTACCACAGAAAACAGATCTTAGTTCCAGCTTTCACAAGCAGAGATTCAGCTCAAATCTGCCACTCTCTGAGATCACAGCAGCCACTCTGTGTCCTGCTTACTGTCTTGTCAGCTTGGTAGTCAATATCTTTATATTCTACAGCTTCTCCTCTGAGCTGGACAGGCCCCCACATGAACAGACATGTTTCCTCAAAAGCCTTGCTACTAGGACTATTGTTTCATTCAAGCCCATCTCTGCTTCCCCCTGTTTACCTTTTGGATATATCAAGCCCAGCCTCCCACCCAAAACCCTGCTACAGGAAAAACCCATTGCTGCAGTGAGGAAGGTGACATTGCTCTGAATGCAGGAGTTGTACAGCAAGGTCACTTGCTGCCTAAAGCCAGCTACAAAAGCAAGATGGCTCTCAACATCACCACCATTGGGCTCAGCTGAAAACAGGAGATATCACTTCATTAAAATTCATAGATCTTGTGACTCTTATAGAAATAGCAAGAAGAATACGGGATGGCAGAGATGAGATATTAGGGCCAAAGAGTACTGACTGAGAGCAAAAATTCAGACCTCTGTTTGCCAAAAATAAGCATATTTGGTAAGAAGTAGCTTTTATTTTTAAAATTACATCTAACACATTGATCTTCAATATATTAAAGCCTGATTATTTCTGGTTTTTCTGTTCTGCATCAATATGTAGGTCATATAAGCAGCCTAATGTAAAGGTTACATCTGCAGTACTGTTAGTTTGCTTGACATGGCAAGTCGCACCCTAAACTTCTGACAGATTTCAGAATACATTCTCCATTCACAGAGAGATTTCTGGACATGGTTTCTATCAGCAGTGTTTTGTGAACTAATCCAGTCAGAGGCAGTGCCACAGCCTTTGTAGATGGATAACATGGTGTTTCATAGCGAGTGTATCACATCTGTGATTGGCTCTCAGCTACCAATTAAATCTGTTGCTTCTTTTAGTCACAAAATAAGAACAACGATTAATTGAAATTCACAGATCATAAGAACCATCACAGAAGCAACTGGAGAGAAAACCAGTAAGCAAAACAAAAACTAGCACTTGCTTGGGAAAACTTTATTCTCTAAAAGCACTCCTTTATTTTGGAGCAAGACTCAGAAGCAAGACTTCAGTCTTCTATTCTATTTGGCTATGAAGTCCCAGCAGAGTGGATGCATTTAAATAATATTTTTTTTAAAAGGTGTATAAAAATATATTGTGTGCTGCTGTAAAAGTAGCTGACATCTAGGATGATAAACTCTCTTTTTAGACACAAGCATGCTGCCATCTTCAACAGTTTTATATTTACTTCTCTTCATTTATTATCACCAAATATATTTGCATCAAAATAAAGTAGTTGGTTCTTCAGAGTTCATCCATTTGTGCAGTTCATTTCCCTGCCTCAAGCTTTAGAACCGTGATATCACAATTCCACCTCATACTCTGAAGTTGTTCCAGTGAGAACTGCTGGGCCATAAAAGACAGGCATTTATTCCCCTTTGCTGCAATGGCCTCCAGTAGGCACCAACGAAACAAAAAGCCATGGGGAGCACGGAGCTTCAGTGACCACACCCTGATTATCCATGATACAAAGCCTGGCCTGGAAGGAGTTGCTTGTTCCCAGAGAAATAATGTTTCCAGGACTAAGGAACAAAATTTGCCATGGACAAAAAAAAACCCCAAAAAAACCAAAAAAAAAGAAAACTACCAAAATTTGGGACTCACAGGAAAAAGGGAACAAATGTCCAGAAAGCATGTGTAGGACCACAGCTTACTCAGCCTGGGTACTAGCATGGTCAGAGAGAAAGAACTGATGCAAAAACAGCCTCTGCAGAATGTTTTGTACAGACTGAAGCAACTGAGGCTGAGAAGTGCATGCAGGATTGATTATGATTCTCTGGACAGGCAAATTCAGAAACAGAGAGCACTCTGGTTACATAACTAACAGCAGCTTCGTGTCACCCACCAGGACTGCAGCAAAGAACTCCAAACCAAAACCATAATTATTTGTTTCCATAACTCTGCCTTCAAAAGACTGTGTGAGGGGGCAAGGTTGCTCAGTGATGTTTAGGTCTACAAAGAGCACTACTGAAATGACTGGGTACCTGGGAGTCCAGCCAGATCTTGGGAAAATCTGCTGACTTACAATCAAGGCAGCCAGGGTGGCCATCCAGAGTGCTCCCAAAGACCTAAGGATGTATCCTGTGATCAGCACTGGTCAAGATATCCTAAGATAAGAAGGGATCTTAAAACAGGGAGAGAAATCTGCATGCACCATAAAGGTCAATAGGGATATACAAAATCAAAGTCTGCTGAAACTCAGCAGGACCACCAGCTCACAAACCCAAGAGGTCCAGATCCAAGACAGTATCTTGAAAAGAGTTCAGCTTGAAAAAACAGAAATGTGAATTCAAACAGAGCCAACTAATCTCCTTGGATTTTACATTTAAGAGATTGATGTATTCCTGAAAATTCTATTGCTGGAACGATTTTATTTACTCTGTTTTCACACTTGGTCAAACAGAATTAGGGATGAACAGTTTTTGACCCTGTTTGAAAACCTTGGTGGATATCCTTTCAGATGAGTGTTGCAAGGAATGATAGAAGAGAAACTACAAGAGTTTTTATCAGCAGTGAGCCAGATGTCTCCATTATTTCTTCTCTTTTGCTGATTCTGTCATTTTAATATTTTTCCTTTTTTTCCCCCCCTCTGCAATCCTCTGTTCCAGCCAAAAAAGATGTGTCTTTGTTACTGTTGCCTTTAAAAGTTTTATGTGCATGTTAGTAAAGTAACAACATTTCTGTAGTGTTTTTTTCACAAGGGGAAGCTGAAGCATTTTCTAAGAATCAATTAATCTTCTCAACCCATTTCTGAAGCAGACGTTATTTCCCCCAGTTTACAGAGGGATGAAATGGCAGATAGGTTAATTAACTTGCTTAAGGTCGTCCAGTGAGTTAGCAACAGAGCTGCAAAAAAACCCCAAGATTCAACAATTCCCATTCCCAAACCCTTCATCTGACCACTAAGAAATATCCCTTCTCTTCAGTCTTAAGTACTTCACTGAGATCTATCACTGAGATCGTTTATTCTGACATATTGAACATGTTGAACTACAAATTAGTCAGTCTAAATGACAAACATGGAAGTGGGTGGAGATCCACAGCATCCTGTGCCTGTTCAGCTTTGTGCAGCACCCGCTATGCCCGACAGCTCCTCCTCTATTAAAAATGGATGTGTTACAGCTCTCCTGCAGAACTGCCAATATCACTTCAGTGGGCACTGCACAAGAGACAAACAGCACTGGCTCTCTTTCCCCAGGAGGAGGGAAGGCTGCCTTGACAGCCTGGCTGTTGGGGAAAGCAATAAACTCAAGATGCCAACTGGCTTTGAAAAATAATTTCTGTTTTTCTCGTATGCTGTATCTCCCTCCCAAGTGTTCGCAGTGTCAGATAGCTGGAGTGGCAGTATTTAATAGTGACATCTCTGTGGATTCTGCTCTGGTATTAGTTTGATGAGCTACTTTAAAGTCAAAATATCCTTCAAATGCCCACCCAAAGTCTGTCAGTCTCTTAACACTACACATTCTCTCCAGAGGGATTTGCAATTCAGATGCCTCCGTGGCTCAGCACGAATCGCTGTGCAACAAAATACAGTTGAAACTTGCCAATTAATCATGAACACATAATGAATAACAAATGATTTCTAAACACGTATGTAGCCAATGCAGTTTTACCAAATGTTCAAAGGGTTCTTCTACTTACTCAGATGATTTGTTCCCTTATGTCAGTATTTATAACAAGAAAATGTTAGAGATCATGTTACAGCATGATTGTTCTAAGCATAAGACTTAGGAGTGAAGTTGATCACTTTGTCTTACAGGTACTGCTCAAATGCCTCATTTCCAAGATCAAATTTTACAAGTTCAGACTCCTCCTTCCTCTAAATGTCAATAAATAAGCACCAATGAGCAAACTGCCACTGTGATCTTTTTTTCTTTCTGGGTGTACCTTTGCCTTCTCAGGACAAAAAAGGGATCAAGTGTTGCATTTTGTCAAAATTTTGCCTTAAAGCTGTCATTCAGTTCTAACTAAAATACATACACAAGATTAATTAACTAGATAAAGAATTTCAGACCACTATTGATTAAATAATATAACTCCAGATAAAATTACTGCCAACTACTTGTAAAAATGTCTTTATTGTATTTTATCATGAAGTCTCTTCCTATTTTTTTTTTTGGCTGCTTTGCATGTGTTCCATGAATGTCCCTCAAAATCAGCTCATCACAAACCCATCCATTCCTGCAGTCAGTCTCTGCTGCATCCTTCCATTCCCTTAACATGCCAAGTGTCATTTGGACTGTGAAGAACTCGGAGTGGGGATGTTGAGTTTACACTCCCTGGCAGAATATAGAGAGACACAGTGTCCCAAATAAGGTGAGCAAGAGTTTTTGGGTCCATGGATTGCAAACCAAATAATTCTCTGTCTCTGCAAATTTGCAGATGTGTTGAGTTGTTGTTTTGTTGACTGATCTGACCCTGATTTTCCATCCTGAGTGTCTGCATGCTGCTTTACTGGCACGCTAACCCTGGCTGGGTGCTCTGCAAGCAATTCTCCTCATAACCACAGCAACAACAGTGCTACAGTGACATAAATAGGCTCTTGTAAGTGCACGTTTTTACTTTGATTCAATAATAATAGTAATGGCTGACAGGAGAAAAAACTGAGCAAAAAGTCAGAAAAATTTAACTACTGCAGACCTTTTCATATTTGTGCTTCCACCACATCAAAAAGGCCATGCTGGAGTCTGCAAGTATAGGCAGCAACAATACTTTAAGGGAAAGAGGAAGATGTTTTTCAGTGGTCAATATGCCAGTTTTCAGAGTGTGGGTAACATGTCAGTAAAATATGTTCATTGATGAGGAGGAATGAAATTGAACTGATGTGACTGCTGAATCAGGCAGGATGATTTACCAAAATGGAATATAAAAACACTTTGCCCCAATCCTTTAACATAAGTAAAGAAATTTGAAGATTGAGAAGGTAAGAGTGCATATGAAACCACCATCATTATTTTAGAGATGCAGAGACAGTTACTTGTTCCAACTAACTCTGTTGAGGAGAGGTGGAATGGAGTCGGGATGGCTGCAAAGAGTCAGGCTGCTTATCCCTCCAGTGTACCAGAAGTGTGCTCAGTTTGAAGGTGTGCGAGGAAAAAGCCCCAAGAGCCAGAAGCCACATCTCATTACACTTTCCAAAAACTTATTTTCTATGACAGGCATTAATCCATTCTGCATGGAAGAAGTATATTTGAATCATAATGTTTAAACAACTTAATCACAGAACAAAAGTGGGATGGTTTTTTAGGAGCCAGCAATAATAATTTGATTATAGCAAGGACAGTTGTTATAACAAGGACAAAGGACAGTCCCAGTCAGGAAAATTGTCTCTCTGTCTCCTCCCCCTGCCCCCTCTCTCTCTCATATGCACACACACACAGACGCTTCAGAAAGACTTTCTCCATCAAGATGGGAGAAATGACGAGAAAATTGTGATTCAAAAATAGAGATAGAAATGTAAATGAGAATACTTATGATCTTACTCCATATAGTCATGATTGCTTAATTAACAAAATGGCCAATTTTGGCTGAAGGACAACTTTGTCTCAGCAGCAGGGTGAAGGAAACACTCAGAAGTTAAAAGCATGGTATAGAACAACATAGAAAGGCAAAAATATAGGGAAAAATGTTCTGTTAGTACAAAAAATGAAGACTACAGAAAATTCATAAATGGTGTGAGTACAGACAGTAAAATGTGTTCAGCAATGCTGATGTGTATTTGTAGAGATGGTAAAATAGCACAGAATTGGCAGAAATGCTAAAAACCTCTATTTCCTCCTTACAAAGATTGAAAAGACACTTTTCTTATCTAAAAAGAAGCACTTTTCCATCCATTAGTCGGTATTGAAAATGGTAGGCAAGATCTACTAGAGCAAACATTTTAAAATTAGGATATCTAGAGAACTTTTATATGACAGTGATTGAATAACTGGCTAAAGAAATTCCATGAATGTTAATTCTTAATAATCACAGAATCATACAAAGGCTTGGGTCAGAAGGGACTTGAAATACCATCTAGTGCCAACCCCTCCCTGCCATAGGCAGGAACACCTTCCACTAGATTGGGAATATAAAGGAAATTAGAGGATCATGCCAATATTCAAAAAGGATAAGAAAGGGGACTGGGCTGTCCAGGCCATGGGCTGCTCTGCCTGTGACAAGCATGGAAAGGTGACAGAAAATTAATCTAGGAAGGTTGACAGAATAACAATTTATTCAATGCTTGGCAGAATCTGCTCTTCGAGAAAACAGGGCAAGCCAGACAAACCCAATTTCCTCCTTCGATGGCATTACACGTTTGGCATATAAATGCAATCACATAATTGTCATTTACTCAGATGTTTGCACAGAGTCTGATTTAGCACCTCCTGGCGCTGATTAAAAATTAGCATAAATCAAGCACTGGGAAAGCTCATGTCTAGTGAGATTGGCAGTGGCCAGAGGGGTTCTGGGGAAGCGTAGCAGGGTCAGGTGCCCATCCCCACACCTCAGGGGCTTCCCTGGGCACACACCCCACTCCAGGTTTGGGGCACAAAGGTGAGTGACCAACTCACACCTTCACCAGCATCAAGAGACCAAGAGGACACTTGTGCTGAAAGACTAAGATTGCACCAATCTCAGACTGAGCAATCTGAGGTTGCTCAAATTTCAAAACTGAAATTTGCCAAGGCAGATATATTTATGCAGTTGAGTAACCATCTTTGAAAACAAGCAGCAGGAGGGAAGCAAAAGTTATGAGGGTAAGGACTGGCAAGGAGCTCAGGAGTCTTACGCTCTTAATTTGGAGTAGAGAAACAATCTCTCAAAGTGGTTTAGAAACACAGTGAACAACATTTGTGGCTCCCAAATTCTCCCTTTCAGTAAAACTAGATTTTGACATTTGTCCCAGTTTGCAGCCTGGTCAAGGCCATGAGTTAAGACACCCGGCTTTCAGCTCTTTATGTAAACTCATGCCTTCTCCCAAGAGCTTGGTTTTATTGACCTGCACACATGCTCTTACGGAGCGAGGTTGCTGGACATGTCAGTGCGGACATCTCACACCGCCCTTCCCCGGCAACACCAAAGAACAAGGCTCTATGTAGACTTGTCATCAGCTTTTAATGAGGATAACCACTTTTTTCATTTCGTTATTAGATTTAAGCATATAACTCCAAATCTGCTCGCAACAGGAAGGGAAACAAATAAAAGAGAGGGAGTCACAAGGCAAACGTCCTTGATGGAAGAGGTGTGACCCTCTCGTGGCGTGTGGCATTTTGGTTTGTGCTGTGCAAAGAGCGATGATCCTTGTGGGTCACTTCCAGCTCAGGATATTCTGTGATTCCGTAACTCCACGACCTCGAGGTCAGCAGCCAACAAGCCCCACGGAGCGCGGGGAAGGACAAACACGGAGGGAGAAAGAGGAGGAGGAAGATCCTTCCCTCGGCCGCCCGGCCCGCCCCTCGCGTCACCGTGCGCGCCGCCCCTCCTCCGGCAGCGCCGCCGCTCCTCCGGCCGCGGGTCAGCGCGGGTGAGCGGGGCCGAGCGGGGCTGAACGGGGCTGAACGGGGATCCCGGGCTCCGGGGTGCCGGGCGGGGCCGTGTCCCCGGGAGCCGCAGCCCTCGGGCGCGTCCCCGCGCTCCCGTGCCGCAGGGAAGCGCGGCCTGAGGCGGCGCCGCGCCCGCCGCGCGTTCAGCTCCGTGGCGGCCTGGTCTTGCCCATGTGCGCCTTGGGAAAACCAGAAGTAACGCGGGGAAACGAGCGTTCTCCTGGCGTGTTCCGAGTGAGAACGGAGCGCTCCAAAACGAGCTGGTGAATCGGAAATAAAAAATAACCCAGCCCAGGACGGGAACGCTTGGCTTTGGGGGGGACTGGGGAGCCGGGAGCAGGTGGAGCGGCAGCACTGAACGCTGGCTTTGGTTTAGGTGTGCTAATTCCTAATGGGCGATCCTGAAGATGTCATTCCTGGAGGTGACAATAACGAAAGTACTGTTTCATCTCCCAGATGTAACATCTGACAGAATCACCCTAGAGCAGGCTTTGGATAGCTCTGACTCTTGGGAATCTGCAGCCTTTGCTTCTCTCTCAAGCGTTCTTAGTCAGGCAGGATTAATGGAGATCTCCAGCCTAAGCTTGGCCTGTTGTAATTCCTGTAGCGATTCAGAAGTTAAAATCAGATTCCTCAGGCCACAGGTTTGCATTGTTTAGGAGCTAAAGGTATTTTCATTTTAAGGCTGCAGGAAGTAGAGATTAAGCAAGTTGTGTGTTTGAGTCCAGTGATAAGACACTTTTGGAGTCATGATGATGAGTAAGTGAGACAATTTGTTGCTTTGTCTCTGAATGTAGGAATTAGAACTGGCTGTTCTGAAACAGGTGATTTAGCAAAACTTATTGATTATTTCCTCTTATAATAGATGCTCACGTTGAAGTGTTGTCCTGCAATCATTTAAGAGTTTCTGTCTTCTCACACTAGGCCTACTGGCTTTACTCAAGGTTTCCAATGCTTTACCTTCCTTTTTGTTACTTTTCTCATTATTCTCTCTTCTCAAATTACTTGCATTATTTTCATGCTTGATTTTTTTTTTGTCCTGCTTCCTTTAGAGTGCTTTGTTAACAGGAGTAAATAAAAGCAGGTCCTCCAATGAGCAGATATATATATGTGAGGTTATGAGTACTTCAAATTTGTGTTAAACAACAGGCTCTGTATAATCATACTGAAGTGGACAAAGCAGTGTCCTGATGATTACTCTTATCCATGATCTTTAATTTGTTATGCTTATATTCTGGAATCAGCTGTGCAATATTTTTTAAAACAAGAATTTTAAACTTTAACCTCAGTGTCATGCTCTTGAACAAAACAGCCTAATTTGTCTGAAGACTTATGTTATCACTCATTCAAAAAGGCAAAGTACAGCCAAGATACTACTTCACATACAGGATTATGGGATTTCTGTTCTTGTCTACTACAGAACATCCTTCAAAGAGAGAGTAAAGAAGACTTAAAATCTGGAGGGTTAGAAAAGCTGAGACAACACCCTTCTCATGCTACTTTAGGAGAGTGGATGTTGTCTGGTGGCCTAATACCAATGGTTTTGTCTTTGGGACATTAGGTGAGAGATAACTAAAAGAGAATGGGAAGCTGCTGATGGATTTTCTTGGAAAAAAGAATCCAGCATGGGAAAACTACTTTTTTCCTCTCAAAAAGAGTAGGTATTGTGAGAGACTGAAAAGAGAATGGAGAAAAAGCTGATGGAGATGATCAAGGGAAGGGAATTGATATGGGAAAGATTTGTGTGGTTCCTATAGAGAAATCTGATTTATTTATAGCCCATTGTTACATGGATTATAACAATGTTTTAAATTGGGTGAGAAACGTTCATGAGGAAAAACTTCCAGGTTGTTTTCTCTGTATGATCAAGTGATGCCTTACCTTGTGCTTGTGTAGCAGTCAGTGGTATCACACAGGTGCAAATTTTGACAGAGTTCAAGCTGTAATTGTTCTTGTGGCTGGAGTTCAAGGTTTGTCTTAGCAAGATGAGTGGGTTCTGCTAATAAATCATGCTAGCCATGGTGGTGCAGTGGAGGTACTTTTACAGTTGGTATTGCTGTCTGTAGGCTTGGAATTGTCCCTGAATTCATGTAGATGTTCTTTATATGCAGGATTACATGCTGAAGTTTTAGACTGATTTTATGCAAGGCATGTGTGATGTCAAATGAGGGATCAGTGTACAATACATTCCCTTGCCTTAATTCTGGGATAGCTTGTTCTGCTCAGCCATCTGAAGAGTTTTTACTCTTCTGTTTCCCCCTGCAGGAGGGTCCGTGTGTGCTGCTGCTCCCGGGGAGATGTCCAACGTTTCCAGCTATGCCCTTCGCATGGCGCGGCTGAGCGCCCAGATATTCGGCGATGTCGTCAGGCCCACGGACTCCAAATCCATGAAGGTGGTGAAGCTGTTCAGCGAGCAGCCCCTGGCCAAGCGGGAGGAGGTGTACAACTGGTACCCCCCTCACAACACCTACTACGCCCTCATGAAGAAGCTCCGCTACTTCGGGTTGTACAGGTACTACCTGTGCTTTAGGCTGGGAAAGGGCTGGGTGGGAGTCTCGCTGCAATTGTTTTCCTCAAGGGAAAGAGGAGAAATATTTAGTTCTGAATATGGTACCTGTGGGAATAGGCACTTGGTAGTGGCGAGGAGGGTGAGGAGAGGAAAGTGACTGCTGTCTTAACTTTTACCATAATTGGAACCTTTTGTGAGAAAGACCTGAGTGTAGTTGTGGGTAGGCAGTTACCTGAGAAATAGTTCCTGCTTTTGCTTTGTGGGGAAGAGAAGAAAGCTTTCTGCTAGGCAAGAGATGACTCTGTAGTTCTGAATATGGCAAATGAATGTGCTACAAAGAGCTGATGTTAACACCTGACTGACCATATATTTCTCAGTCATTCAACAGCTAATAAGTGAAATTTAGAAGAGACGGAAAGTCTCTCTTAGGCCAGAGGGCCTTTTTATTCTTCAAAATAAATCAATTAAATTCAAATGTGATTTAAATAGTCTTGTTAATTCCAGCTTCATCCAAGCCAGTTGTCTGATTTCTAAATTAACTTCCACAGTCTGTAGCAGGGAGAATTGTACTGCTGAAGAACATCAGCAGGAATCAAATGCAGTTCTTTTATTTCAATCAGGTAGCACTAAAAAAATCTTTGAAAGTGAGGCTGCAAACGCTGTATAGTCAAAACAGATTACATGTTGCTAGTATGACAATACTAACAATCAAGGATTGCATCCAGGATGCTCTTGATTTAGGTGGGTGTGCCAACACTTTCTAGACTGGCTGTTTGTTCACACAGAAAGCCTCAATGTGTTGCTAATGTTCTTTACTCTTCTTCTTCCCCTATTAAATTCCTTCTCCAGCTGCTCTGTATACAGAGAGTTGCTAGAAGAAAAAGTCTAATGAAGAATCACAGACCAATGGGGCTGGTAATAAATCACAAGCTTTTTGTTTCTATTTAGAGAAGTTGTGTTTAAAAATAGCTATGCAGCAATCTTATGCCACATAGGATGCAGTTATGACTTTTGCAAATCACTTTGCACTAAAAAATACAGGGACAGATTAATAAAACTTAATAGAAAATGACGGAGGATTAATTATCTCTGCCAGCCCCTTCATCCTCCTTCCTGTTTTATTCTCTTATTAAGATTCTACCACTACTGATGCCATCTTCATAACTCATTCCTGAAGTCACCTGAGAGCAGTGCCATGTGCTGTAATTATTGCTCAGCATGGCCCTATTTCCCTAGGAGCTAATGACCTGAACAGAGGAACACAATGTGCTGTGGCTGCACTGCTGAGCAGGATAACAAGGGGCAAAAATCTTATTCATGTCTCTTGCTGATTTTTGCATTTTACTGCTCATTTAAACAAAGGGGATCAATAAATCCAATTGAAATAATACATATGTGCACACACCCTTCAGTACTGAAAAGGACAGCCCTGTTAGTTCTGAAAGTATCAGAGGCAATCTCTGATGTTATTATTCAGTGATGCTACCAGCAATAACAAGGAATACATTGCAGCAAACTTCAGTATGGACTTCATGGTTTTAAAAAGTTTTGATTTTTGGGTTTTTTCATTAGCAATTAGTTCAAAGAACTATTCATGTCTCTGCATCCCAAGAAAAAGAGTCAACTTTACTCCTTCCCCATCTAGGGATGAGCATCAGGACTTCAAGGAGGAGATGAGGCGATTGAAAAAGCTCCGTGGGAAGGAAAAGCCAAAGAAGGGGGAAGGAAAGAGAGCTCTCAAGAAGAAATAGTGCTGTTTGAACAGTGTAACTGACTGCTCTGGAAATGCTGGGGAACAGCTGGAGAAGGCTTGGCATGGGACACAAGAGACACACTGTGAAATACTGGACTCCACCTTGGGAATGCTCTTGGGTCTTTGAAGTTTTACTGGTTTCAAATTTCTGTACTTCAAATATACTGTATATTGCAGCACAGGAATAAAAAAAAAAGTGCTTAGTGTTTTTCTTGAAACCACCTGTAGGTGTTTCAGTTTTTCTTGATCTGTTTGCTTTTCATTGTCTGTCTGTTTTACTTTCTTGTATTAATATCAACACTTTGGCATCTGGCCACAAAAAAAACAAGGATTCCTGCTTCTGCTGCTGCTTGTCAATCTTACCTGCTGTAATTAGTTTCATTTTAGGTAGCTCTAGTGCTATTTTTTTTTCATTTTTTTTTTTTTAAGTTTTTAAGTTGCTGTTACACTCTGTTGTTCTGTGCTTTTCACTGGACAATACTTCCCAGATCACTGCCTGCCCACAGCACTCTCATTGTACCCTAAACTTTTAGATACTACAACAGAAGAAGCTGGAATATTAAGTATATAAATCCATATAATAATGGAACTATTACATACAATAATGAAATTTTGAATAAAATTTTTACACTAAACTTATTCTGATAGCCTGGAAGACATATAGGAAATGCTGCCTAAGATGATGAACATTTCTATTAGCATTCAGTAGGGGTTTTATCACTAGGCTCCTTTAGTGGATCTACATCAATTTGTAACAGTTCAACAGCTCTGCCTCACCAAGGTTATTATTAAGGAGGGTTGATTGTTTTAAAAGGTGTTTCTGGTGAGCTGCATAGTTCTTGTTCTTGTTCAGTGTCCTTACTTCATGTTACTTGTTTTTCTAAACTTTAAGAGAAGCCAATTTTAGGAAGTCTGCAGTGTTGTGGGAGAAGCACCTGAGTTCTTACCACAATCAAAAAAATGCCGTAGAAGTTAATATTTTATATGCACTGCTCTGTGCTGCAGTGGTTTCTCTCTTATTCTAACCTAAAATCCTTTTAGTAACTTAGAACTTTTGCTCAACTGTAATGTGCTTAAGACATTTTTGTGTTCCATGTGTTGCCTGTGGGTTGTGACCTGTCTGGTACTGAAGTACCTGGAGCCTGTGCTGGGCCCTCCAAGAAGTTCTTGGTTCCTGGGATGTGTGCATGCAGCTGAGGGGAAGGGTCTGCTTCCCTTGAATGCACCTTTGGGAAGAAGGGCAGCACAGACTCACATACTGGACAGGAAAGAGAATTACCCAAGTAGAAAGGCTGCTGCTGCCTGACGCTCTCTGGCTATGAGTGTGAGGGGTGAAGTTTTTCACTTGCTTTGGTGAAGAGAAAGACCCATTCTGAACATCTTCAGCAGAGCTACTGCAGCTGCTCTGCACAGCCTTTGATGCCTTCTGAAATTAAATCCAAGATAAATAAAAATGTTTTCCCTGCTATTTAAGATGATGAATCAAGACCATCTCTTCTGATGCTGTGAAACTCCTAAAGCTTTCACAGTATAAACACGCAAGGGACCAGAAGTGTACATGCATCAAAAAGGAAATTATGGTGCTGTAAAGGAAGTGTGAATAGCCTTAAACTTTGTGTGTGGGGGAAGACTTGGTTATGAGTATACTTATAGCAATATATAAAATACTTGTACAACATGATGAAACTGATGGAAGTGCCTGTGGAGTAGGAGATTTGAGAGAAATGGAGTGAATCGTTGCTTTTCACCTTTTTTCTTGTGCAGCATTTACAAAAGCAAATGGATGGAGGCAAAGGACCCAAACGCTTCCTGAAAAGGTGTAAGTACAAGAGAGGTTGCCCTGCCTAATTTTCCAAGATTTTTCTTCTGTAGTACTCATTTGCTAGAACTTGATCTTTTCAAAAATGGCTGTTTCCCTTCCCCTAAGTCTTCACCCTAAAATAATAATGACTCAGCTAGTATTGGAGCATATCATAGTGTTAGTATAATCCATTGCTTGCTGGGAGCATTAGCATAACTATTTGTTCCAGAAAATAGAGCCTTCTCCTTTCCATAGCTGGGATAGAAATAGGCACGTTCCTGCCTCCCTTCCAGCCTGTGCTCTGTCATTTAGGAATAGGCATGAAGAAGACTGCATCTTGTGAATCACAGGGACTAGACAGACTGAGAGTCAATCCTGAAACATCACACATGGTATTACTGCAGTAGGTGTATTTAGGAGAGGAAGGAGAGTTCCAGCCATGTTCTGAAGGGTAAGAATAGGAACACTTAGGCTTCATAGAGCTATTGGTATAATGGTTTTATGTACATCCATTTTATGTACAAATTACCAAGTTTAACTAGATCTTTATTTTCAGTTTTCCCCTTAAAATGATTTTTTTCACCAACTGAAACTGCCTGTGTCTTGTTACAAAATCCACTCTTTTCCTGAGGATATGAACTGACTGCCCTCAGAAGCTGTATGTTTTAATTCTTGATTGGAATAAACCTGGTTAGCTGACCTCCAAGGGGCTAACTGTGAGTAAAAACTAACCTCTTCCCAATCCTGAGCAGCTTTATTAAGTGCCACTGTTTCTTTATTTTGCAGTGCTTTAGCTATGCTTGTCTTTAATTAGACTCTGGTATGATGTATTCATAGCTGCTGAGCACTGCTGTGATAATCACAAGCTATTTTGTAAACAGGCTGACCCAGTTGCTGTATATATCCTATAGGGAGTGCAGCTATTGCCAGAAACTCTTACTACTGCAAGCCCTGCAGACAGGGAGAAGCTCCCTTGCATGCGACTGTACTTTGTAATGGTGGAAGAAAAAAAACCTTCGGTCCTGCTTTCTGGCAGAGCAACCAGTGTGTTAGAATATCTGTGCTCTGCTCAGAAAAGTAATAACTTGAACAATGTTTCTCCTAATGTGGAAAGAGTCTGTTCTACTTATTAAAACAGCATGCTGGGTTTACACAGCTCGGTGAAATGCAGCTGAGTTGCTCCAAGGTTTTAGATAAATGCTTTGTCTTGCTTGTCTTTGCTTCCCCAAGAGTAGAATTAGAATAATGATCACTTAGTGAACAGCGTCACGAGGTTAAGCTGCTTCGAGGACAGGAGTTTACCCCAGGAGAACCCTGCAAAGGGCAGCTTAGTCTGGCTGTGGTAGGACTTGTAGCCCTGTGTGTTGCAGAGAGATGGTTGTATGCAACAGCTGAGGACATTTTTAACACACAAGATAAGTTGTGGTATGTTACTTTGTTTGCTGCTCTTTAGATGTTTAAAATGTCAAACGCTGAAAAAAAATCTTGATTTGGTCAGAAAGGAAAAATAAAGTCACAGTTATTTCTTAAACTATAAATATTTTTGAAAATTTGCAGTATCAGTGTACATCTTTCTCTACTACTTTGAGTTTGAAGGCTATTTTAGGATAATTTAGAAAAACAACAATCAACAAAGATTATGTTTTTGAAAAGATTCACAAATTTGAAAGGCTGCTGTGTTTTCTGTTCTTTCTTTTTTTTTAAAGCAGAAAGGATAATATGTAAGGAAAACAAATGCTATGGGAATCTCAGATCAATTTCATTACACTCAGTTCTCCTCTGTAACCAATTGTGGAACTTCTTGTATGGTCCCTTGGCAGTAGATTCTGAAAAAAAAAAATCCTTCAAGGGGACATTCTCTGTTCATCATCTTAATATTGAGATGTGTAAGAGCAGAAATTCTTCCTGGTTAACCTACTGTAGGAGCAGCATAATTTCTCTAAACTGTCCAAACAACAGTGGAAAACTCAAAGGTTCTAATAAAAATTTAAGAGGAAAAAAAATTGTAAGAGGCAAGTAAGAGAAAGCAGAAATTAAAACAATGCCATTATCATAAATCCTAGAGGTAAAACTTGAATTATGTGTGTAGGCCAGCTATTTAGAATGGATCTTTCTGTGCCTGCATAGCAGGGGTAGCATGAAAAAAAGGTGGTTTTGTCTTTTCAGTTCTTTCTTCTTTCTTCTCCTTTTTTCAAGGAATTATAATAATAATGTCTTGAATACAAAGAGGAAGGAACAGAAAGGACAACATCTGAAAGAATTTCTTGTGAAGGCTCAGTCACAGCAGTGCACAGCAATAATGTGCTGAACTGGGGAGGTGCATTACTCTAGACAGGTGTTAGAGGGACATCACCACCACGCTGGCTGGGAAGTTATTTAGGGTTGTCTAAGGGGATTAATACCAATTCAACAACATGATGATCATGACATCAAAATATCTTTATATATATTGTGTTGAATTGTTCTAGGTGGAATACTGGGGAAAATTCCACAAAGTGAAAAATTTAGAAAAACTGAGAAGATTCCCAAGAAGTTTGGTTTATGTTGTCTGAGTCAGGCAGAGCTGGGCTAAGCCAAGTGTTATAAAATATAGTACTGGGACCACTTCTCTCCTGGAACAGGAGGAGGCAGACTGGATGCCCTAATACATTTTCTCATATCATAGCTAGGTCTTTGAAAACAAATCTCACCAAGAGCTAAAAAAGGATTTTTGTATCCATTAGGTTTTCTGTCTCTGCTTGAAAGTACTTCACTTCATCCCAGGGCTCCTAAAGCTGTTTGTAAATATTTCATAGAGTTCAGAGGGTCTCTCTCACTTTAGTTGTTGTTTCTGTGTGTCTGATGTTTGCCTCATGGGCTGCTTCAGTAAATAGGCTTTTAATGGTATGAGGAGCAAAAAGTACCTGAGGTCCAGAAATTCTAAAAGCCATCCTACTGCCACACACAGTGGTGTGTTGCTGCAAATATGTAATTGAGAATACATCACATTCCTCTGTTTCCACTACAGTCTTGACTGGATATAAATGAATGGGGTCACTTGACTCCTACCTTTCAAACGCAGATCTCTAAAATGTGATTCCAGGTTAAAACATCTCCAGAAGTGGCCTCACTTTAGAAGCTGCATAAATATTGAGTATCTCCAACTGGTATCAATGGGATTTACCTCCATATAACAGGTAAATCCAATGCCAGCCTTTGGCTTATAGTGGTCTCTTTAAAACAGTGCTTATGAACCCTCATCTCAGAGACTCTGTTGTGTCTGTGCACACCAGAGGTGCTTCCCAGTGATACTCCCCAGCTGGACTCAGTGATCCTTGTGGGTTCCTTCCAGCTCAGCATGTTGTGATTTTGAGCTGATCAGAATAATGTAAGGCTCTCTGGGTGCCATGTGTTGGTTTCTGCAGAGAAGAGAGCTTTAGTGACTCTAGGAGAGCCTCATCTGTGAGAGATTGTGCTGGCACCTGGGTGATGGTGACTTATTTACAACCAGCTACCACTGTGGACAAGGTGAGGCATTTCTAATTTATATACTTGCGTGCAAAGGAGCCCGTGTGCAAGCAGCATCAAGCCACTGCTCTGAGTATTTCTGGAGGAGCAACAAGCAATGAGGGTACTGCATTCAGTATTGACCTGGCTGGTTAACAGGGAAGTTGATTGTAATTTTTTTAATGATTAATAAGATGTTGGAGTTTATGCTGGTCTTTATTTAAGTAAATGAGATATGACTGATGTTTCAGCTGATGTTACTTAGTATTGTGTTTAGTTTGTAGACATAGGAGCATTTAAGGGAAGGCTTCAAGCTAAAATGGCCTCAACGTGCTTGTGCAAACCGGCACATTGACCTCAAGAGGAGCCTGGGAGCGAGGCAGTGCAGATGCCAGCAGAGACACTTCTGGGGTGAGTGGCTGCAAGGCAGTCGGTGCCCTGGCTGCATGTGAGGCAGCACGTGGTATTGCTCGGGTATTGTCCATCCTGGGCCTGTTTGCTGCAACTGATGTGCAGGTAAGCGTTGTTTATGAGCTCTAAACCTCACAAACCCTTTCTGAATAACGGAGCAAAGGGAAAAGGGAAAATTAGGCTACAGAATGTCAGAGTTGTTGCTGGCAGCTAGCAAGTAACACTGTAGCCTCTTTATTTTTCTTCCTGTGCACTTAGTTATGCTTATATGCCGCGATGTTTGCAAAAACGCTGCCCTGTTGCCTGACACCTCTAAAGCCAACAGCATGATCTTTTCTGTGTTTTCAAACTCAAGTGGTTTGATAGCTGTCACGTGATGTCATTGGTCGGAGACAGAGATGACATTACCCTCAGAGATCTTTGTGACCAACAGCTTCATTTATTGTTGGGCACTTCTTTTTATAGGAGGTTTGGATTTCCTGAGTTAAGGCAGCTGATTGGTCTGGGTTTTAATACCACCCAGCTCTCTGACCAGTGGGATGTCTGCAGCTTAGGATAGAATGTGGCTGGGTGAAGTCTCTGTTTGGGTTTGAATATATCCTGTTCTTGTTTGCCCAGGCACTTGTTCTATTTCTTTTCTAGAACAAACCAGGCCAATCGGGCTGGGTTTATGTCATGGTCAGATTTGTCTTGTCGAGCTACAGTCTGGCTGTGCTGTGACAGATAGTATCTTCAAGTTAATTAATAAATATTATTGCCCTCTGAGGACAGATAGTAAGGTATTGACTGGGCATGCAAACCACTTAAAAACCGGGTGAAATGAAGATCTAAGCTGGAGTCATTGTCGTGGTTTCGTCCTAGCTGGCAGCCAAGCCCCACACAGCCTCTCACTCACATCCCCAGCAGTGGCGTCGGGGAGAGGACTGGAAAGATAAAAGGTGAAAAACTCGTGGGCTGGGATAACGACACCATGATAATGAAAGCAAAAGGCTGCACACACAAGAAAAGAAAAACAAGGAATAATTTACTGCTTCCCATGAGCAGGCAGGAGCTCAGCCATATCCAGGAGAGCATGGCCCCATCACATGTAACAGTGACTTGGGAAGAGAAATGCCATCACTCCAAATGGGATCCTTTCTCCCCCTTTGCCCCTCTTCCTTCTTTCCCCCACCTTTATATACTGAGCAGGATACAATATGGTCATCTGGAACATCTCTTTTTCAGCTGGGGTCAACTCCTGTCCTGGCTGTGTCTCCTCCCAACCTCCCAGTCACCCTCAGCTTCCCACCAGCCTCACAAAAAGCAGAAAAGGACTTGGCTCTGTGTAAGCCCTGCACAGCAAAAACAAAAGCATCTCTATATTATCAACCCTTTGTTCAGCACAATTCCAAAACATAGCCCCATACCAGTCACTGATGAAGTGAAGAAAATTAATCCTCCCCTAGCCAAATCCAGGACAGTCATGTAGAACATCCCAGAGGAGGCTACCAGAATTTGTGTTCATTTACCAAAATAAATGTGTCTTCCAGAGAAGGAGGTCTCATTATATCACAAAGGAATAACCACATCTAAGAGCCTTCAGCATAACTGCAAGCTTCAAGCAATCCACAGCATCAAAAACATTGAGAGGCCATTGGCCACTGCCCCAGAAATTTTGCCTTTGACCAAGGGCATACTCACAGGAATGAGGATAGAGCAACAGTGGTTAGGAGAATGTCCTAATTACCACTTGCTTGGTGAACAGCTTTTTTAATAGGAGAGACTAAATGTCTGTGAGGCTTGTGTTGTCTTGGTGGTAAGTGAGGATTAAAAGACAAGGATGGATTATGAAGGGTGATACTGACTTTGTCAGCAAAAGATACTGATGCTTTAACACCTAAGACATGCACATGTGTATTACAATATAAGCATTCATTTAGAGAGGTTATCCATCCTACCTGACCTATACCTTAAGAACAACAACTCTTAAAACTCCAGTAATGTGGAATATTGCCCTGAGAAACATGTCACCATGTCCTCTCCCACATCAAAGCTGCAGTTCCTGTATTTGATTCCTGTTACTGATTTAGACTTTTTAAACTCTTAAAGTACCCTTTCTTCAGGCCAATACCAACCCTATTGGACTTTTTTTCTGTTCAGAGACGAGGCTAGAAACTGAAAGGCACAAATTAGTATCTAAACTTTCATTAGATCAGAGATGTAGTCACCAACATGTCTGTATAGTGCTAGAGAACCAAATAACAGCAGGTATTCAGGCCAGGGAAGCTCAGCTGCCCTGGATATTATGAAGGAAAATCCTAAGACTGGAACATAATTGAACAGTCATTTTTTGAACAGTAAAATGATTTGATTGAGGTGGTATCCTTTCCTGTCCTTTCTTGGAACACATTCAATCGCATTAGTGGGGGGTTTTGTGCCTAAATGGGATGGTTTTGAGTTGCAAATGTGATTGTTCACACTGGAATAGTAATATGAGGCATATAAAACTGTTTAGTCCTTAGAGCTGATCAGCTTATCGCTGTCCAACACAAAGGACTCAGAAATCAGGTATCTGAACAACCTGAATTTGTTCAGCCAGGGATGCTGTGGGATTAGGAGGGCCTGGACTAATTTTTGCAAACAGGAGATGTGTTCCTGGTTTCAGTAAAGTACATCAGGCAGGAAAAGTAGCGTTCCTTGCTCCTTTGTTTCCCTGTTTTCATCTGTTTCTCGTTTCCTAGGAGAGCTGCATTTTCTTCTCCAGTGTCTACTTTGACTACATTCTCCCTCCAGCTAATCTTTTATCCCATCCCTCCCCCTCCTTTTCCGCTGGCTGCCACTGCTGTTCCCTTAATAGCGGTTTCGGGGCTGTTGCTGTCACTTGAGGGTCCCCCAAATGTCACACAGGTCGGTATTTTCACCGCTTTTGAATAAAAGGAATACATTTTTTTTAATAAAATGGAAGGGGCCTACAGGCAAAGTCACTCCCATGTCCCAGTCCCATCACCTTTACTGTCTCCCACAGGTCTCCAAAGGAAAGCATTTTACTTTTCACTTTCTGAAGGTTTGGGCTGGGGTTTAGGGAGAGAAGGGCAAAAGTTTTATAAATAGTGATTAAATAAATTAAGCTTGAGTCAAATGAAAGCTATGTAAATATTCCAAAGATTATTATAAGAAAATCTAGAATAAGATACTATTTGTATATAAAATAAATCTTGTTAGGTCAACATTAGTTTTAATAGTAGCATGAAACCTGAGTTAAGAATCTGGTGGATTCACATTTTTTTTCTTGTTTTCCCTACTCCTGTTTTACAGGCAGTCTACACCCATCGCTTCTGCTCATGTATTTAACTCAGAGACAAAGAGCTATGAAATCTCCATCAGCTGAAAAACTCACAGATAAGAGTGTTCAGCAGCAAAGTGCAAATCACCATTTGAATATTACCTAATTTCACTCTGAAGGTATGAGTGTTTCAGATTTAGCAGTGTCACAGAATGGTAAACGGCCTGAGCTAGTTCTCAGTGAGTTCCAAAGGAAACAATACATATGCTCTGTACTGGAATAGTTTAAAGTAAAGGAAAAGAAAAGGGAAAAAGAAAAAAAAAAAAGAAAAAGCAGCCTTGTTTTTTCTATTGCCTCACAGTGGATCAATTAGACAGCAATTCCTAGAAATATGAAAATATGTATAGTATATCTTAGAGTGGGAGGGATAATAAACTGCTGTATGTGCTAAAGAGATGCAAAAGAAAAGAATTATCTGGGCTATATCCTTAAAAATTTCCTACATTCTTTTCCTGGAGAGCAAAGTAATTTTCTTAAGTGTGTATTATTCTGACTAGAAATCATAAAATGAGTGAACTCTGGACAACAGCCTAATTTTTGTTCTGCTTCACCTTCTCTGACCAAGGTAACAGGGAACACAAGCAGTGTCATTAGAATCTATGTTTTACAAACCATCCAGACATGTATTTCTGCTGTTATGACTGAGAATTTAAACCAGCACTTTCAAATGAGCATAGGCCAGGCACAAATGCTACAATTTACAGGACTGTCTTTTCAATGCATGAAAAGGCTAAGCAGTTTTTGAAATTTGGATGAATTTTATGGGCACTTCAGACATCCTGAGTTGAATGTGTATCAAATTTTCACACCACTTGAAAAAATCGTATCAATTATCACACCAATATTCAAATCTTGTAATTGTTTTGATTAAGAAAGTGAAAGGCTGAGTTTTTTTGGAGATACTGTCTTCTATTGAAAGAATATAATAAAGGAGACAAAGATTTAGTTTCAACTAATATCTCTTTTGGATAGTCACATTTTGGAGCATCTCATAAAGTTCTGGTGTTTTCTTGAGGTTTTTTTTTGTTTGTTTGTTTGTTTGGGGTTTTTTTAGGATTTTTGTTGTTTGTTCTTTGGTGTTGTTTTGGTTGGTTGCTTTGGTTTGCTTTGGTTTTTGGTTTTTTTTTTTTTTTCAGAAGAGAAGAAATGTCCAAATGCTGACAATGAGACAGCTGCTCTCAGGTAATCATATACATTTTCTTAATGACTCCTTAAAACATTGTTCTGTGAAAGTGCAGGTGTTAATTAGATCAGACAAATGTTCCGGTGGTGGGCAACCTAGGAAGAGAGTCTTGGTCTTTTAACAGCTGGGTTTGTTTTCTCATCCAAATTCAAATTAATTCAAAAAATTCTGAGGAGGCTCAAACCCCAGTGCATAACCAGGAGTTTGGTGGGAGGTGGCACGTTTTACATTTACAAGTTTGCATTACCTGCTGCAATACCAGATAAACTGGCTGTGCTGCATTGCAGGAGTCAACCAGCCAGTGGCCCATAGATTTGATAGCAGAAACTGCCTTTCACATCTAGGTTGTAATTTGATTTTGACCTATGTTGATCATGAAAACTAGTCTCTGTAAAAGGTGTTGATGATATCGATTATCAGTAGATAGGATTTCATATCACCACAAAGTAAATGCAGTTATTACAGTTATTACAGTTATTATTTATCTTTCATCATGATGGATAGAGAGACCAAGTAGCCACCATGTGAAGGAGTAGAAAATTCCATTTGTCACTAGGTGTGGATTCCTCCAGCCTAAAGGAAAGTATAATATGAATGGTAGATTTCATCTTTCTAGACAACAATATTTTAAAGTGGTTCTTAGGTGGATTTTTTTTATTTCATGTACTTTGGGAGGAAATTGTGCTATGTGTCCAGCATTGGACACTACTTCTCAGTACTAGAACTGCAGCTCTTCAGTGGAACATCAAATGTGATAAGAAAGTCTAGCAGAATTCTAAGATAATGAAAATATGTTGGAAATAATCAGAACCACAGGAAAAAGAGACCAAACACTGCTAAAAGCAATGGGAAAGGTATTACAAGTTACAGATTGATAGTAGTCTACTAATTCCACTGCTAGGGTTATGCCCTGGACATAAATTGCTTTGGGCATAAAAGAGGGCTATGACTACATTCTGTATATTGAGATTAATTATGCCTTGGTATAAACCTCATGGAAATGAATGGACTTACTCTGTTAGTTAACCTCTATTGCAACAGGCTGTGTGCTGGAAGAACCATCTCCTATTGCCTCTGCTGCCTTTTCCTTCAGAGATCAGATATTTGTCCCAGTGTTCAGTCCTCAGCACGGGTGTTATTTTCCAGAGTTTGTGTGCATTTTTTTACTACCGTTACACATTCCCGCCACATAGCAGGAATTGCTGACGATTATCCTCTTCATTAATGTGGCTATTAGATAGAAATTTCTACATTTGGCCAACTGCTAAGTCTGTACATTTGATTCTTATATACTTGCATAGCCTTTCTGTTGACTGCACTGCAGGGCTTCGGTCACAGGAAACCCCAGGCTGCTCTCTTAGCAAACACAGCCTGTAAAAAATCAATTAAAATCCGTTGAAATATTAAATTGAAGTTGCATTTATTTACCAGTTGCAACACTGCCTGTATTGAACTGCATTTGAAATGCTTTTCCACAGCAATGGCCCACGGTGTGAAAGGTGAAATATAAACCTCAGTTCTCTCACCAGCATTATTACATTAAGAGGTTGTGCGGTCACACGTTCACAACTGGAGTGAAACAAAGATAAGGATCTTGCAGTTGCAGGTTTCAACCTCCTGTATTTTAGCTGGCTACCGTCAAATATATCGGGCTGTGTTAGAACAGCTTTTCTCTGAAGCCCTGCTGGTGTTCTGGCCCATCAATTTTTCTTTGCAATGCACTCAAATACCGTTGCCATTTTTAAATTTATAATAAAGACCTTTTCAGCAAGAAAGCAGCTCGAACCACCTGATTGAGCAGGTGTTTTATGTGTGTAAGCAGCATTTCAGTGGGCGTGGCACGCAGGGATTAGACACAGGTCAAGGTTTTACTTTAGATGGGAACACACCTTTGGGGAAAGGTGGCACTGGGCACAAGGCGGGGAGCAGCTCTGGGGGACAGCAGTGCTGTTCCCCAGGATGAGAAGGCTCCCGATGTCTGCTGAGCCCGACCCGACCCTTCCCCAGCTTGGAGCACCCTGTGTTAACAGAGCACCAGCTTGCCAGCCAAGGCCCGGAGCGCTGTCAGTGCAAAAAGCACGGATGTTTTATCGATCCCAGCGATCGACTGGTTCGGTTAGCACTGGAGTTACGGCCAGCAGGTTAACACGGGAGCTTTGGAAGCGTGTGTGTCGCTGCCGCACGGCTCGTGTTTGTGAGGATTCGCCCCGAAGCCGCAGCGCTGCTGTTTGACGAGGGATGCCCGCCATCCCATCCGTTCCTCGTCTGAGTTCCGCCGGCACCCCGCGTTTCCCCGCTGCCGGGAAGCTCCCGCAGCCCCCCCCGGCGGCGGTGTTTAGCCCGATCCCGCGGCCGGGTGTGCGCGGAGCTGCTCCCGCCCCGACTCTCCCGGTTCCCGGTTCCCGGTTCCCGCTCCCGGGCCGGCCCGGCGGGGGCGGTGCCGCCATTGCGGATTGACGCCGCCAGGGGGCGCTGCGGCGGGCGGGGCCGCGGGGAGGGGGCGGGGCCCGAGCCCACGTCCGAGTTCCCAGGGCGACGGGGCGGTCGCGCCGTGACGTCACGGTGCTCCCCGGTGACGTCAGACGGGC
>VXBU01006628.1:791882-873399 GCA_013400315.1 Bombycilla garrulus | reverse complement strand
GCGGGGGCAGCGAGCGGGGGCCGCGGCGGGGAGGGTGCGGGTCCCCGCCGGGCCGCGGAGAAGCCGGGCTCGGTGCCTCCGCGGCCGCGGGTGCCGTGTCGTGCTGGGGGTTGCCATCGGTTTCCCCCGATGGCTTTGAAACACCTGAAATGCATTCTAAACCCAGGGTTGGTTTCGGTTCGCTTTGCGGACGTGCCTTTTGTGGATGTTTTTTGCACAAAGCGTCTTAGGAAACGTTAACGGACAGGGCACCGTGGAGGCACTGAGGATGTCAGGCCTCTGCTTGGTGTCTTTCTTACATACTTCCTGTGTTTTTGGGGCTTATTACTTAACTTCCCAATCCCACGGGGAGCGAGCGGTACTACCTGTTTTGCTGGGGCTGAAGCGTGAGTTGCAAACGCTTCTGAAATGTTTTCGGAAGGGGGAATAAACTGTGCGGTAACAACACAAGGTGCTTCGCAGATTCGAGCGCTGTAGGCATCCAAGGCACACCAAGCTGCCAGATGCCATGCCTCGAGTCTGTTCTGGAGGTAAATACAGATGCCAGAAGCTCTGCTGTTTTGTTCTCAGCGTTACCGGGTGGAGAGTGTTTCAGCTCAGCTTTCCCCGGTGCGTCTGTGGAGCTGGTACGAGCCCTCTCGTTTCTGAGCAGCCCTGTGGCCCTGCGGGGAGCCCAGCCCACCTGGGAGCCTCTCCTTTCCAGCCTCCTGCAGGGAAAATGAGCTGGCTTGCACCAGCTGCTCTCAGAGGGGTCCGGTTTGATTCCCCAAAGACTGGGGTTGTATTCATTTTGTTTATTAATAGCATACTGGGTTATAGTGGAATTAGTGAGTTGAGAAGTTTGAGAAGTGCTAGAGCTCATGCTGGGTAGATGGCCAGAAAGGAGAAGAAGCAGAGTCCATCCCGATGGATGTTTGCAAGATGTGAGGTTGATTCCCTCATGTTAAGGAGTTCGTGACTTACTTGCTGAAGGTAGGCAAAACTCGGCAGCACACATCTATTTTACACCTACCCAGCATGGTGATTAAACACCTTGAGTAATGCCAGTCCAGTCTGAACTTTCCTGAGTAAGGAGAAACTCTCAGCTGGTTGAGAAACCCAAACGCCTGAAGAGTGGGGTTTAAGAAACGCATGCTTTTAGCAGCAATGTGGGGCTAAAAAGCTCCTGAATTTCTCAGTTACTTCTGTCATTTAAAAAGAATCTGTGGAATTAATCCAATAACTGGTTTATATTGTGGCCCTCGGAATAACATCAATACAGCTGAGCTGCTTCAACTGAAGTGTAAGAGAGAGGTGAGGGAAAAGCAGTGGCAGGAGGTAAGAATTTAAAAACAAAACCCCAGATTTTATACTGAAGGAGGTGTTTGTGAAGCTGCTGTAAGTCACTTGAACTTCAAAAATGTTTTAGACGGTGTCAGTCGTAAAATTTTATTCCAAATGGTAAATTACATAGTGTGGCTGCTTCTGCTTCCATCCTGAATATCTTCCCTGGATGAGGCAGAGAGACCAGTGCTCCAGCATGTGGAACACCTGCAGAGCAGAAAGGTTGATAATGTTGGTATGGGTGTAAGTATTTAGGAAGTGTGTGGGGGAATAGCCTTGTATTATTTAAAAGCAAACTTCTGCATTGGAAATACTGAAACACGTGGGTCTCGAGGCAGAGCTGGTTGTAGAGTTTTTATTTTCTGATGTGGTTTTGTTCTGTAGTTAACTAGTTCTTCCTCAAGTTGTAGGTAATTAAGTTTTGTTTACTGTGTAAGTACACCTATTACTTCACCTAAACCTGTGCTTTAATGAAGTTCAAGCCCAAAAAACTGCTGACACAGTTAAAATGGAAACTATCCTTAATACTTAAACAAGCCAACCTGAAGTGTAATGCAAGTTCAAAGTGACATAAGTCAGAAAAATACTGAAGTTCTTGTAACTGACTCATGGCTGTAATGTAAGTACATGTTCTAGTGTTTTGTTTCATTGCTTCAAGACAAGGTAAATCTAGGCTTTAAAAGTGACCTTGCTGTGGAAGCCTGTCAAGGAGCATGACCTTACTTAAGGCAATACCTGAAAAGTTTTCAGTTCCTGTGGTCTTTAGGGAAATGCAGTCCTGATTTCCAGAAGGCAAACCTTTAGTCCTGCACTCAGTTTCTGCTTTTAAAAGGGGAGCAGACAAGAGAAATTTCTGACAGATGTTGAAGATCTTGCACACACTTGTGCATTAGAGCCCTCTGGTAAAGGAGATGTTCTGTACTGAGATTGTAATCCAGTGCTCTGTGTTGGTTACAGCTGCATCCCTGTCCCTTATGGATTCTCAAGGGTTGCAGCTTTGAAAAACAAATTTAAGCCATATTGTCCAGCTCGTGACCAGTTCTTCATCAAATAGTGAATTTATGCCTTTAAAAGTTGCTTTGGTAGTCTAAGTGCTATTACTAAAAATCCTGTAATAATGAGTATTATAACTTTTCTAATAAATAGTACAGTAATTGCTAATTTTTTTCCCTTATATTAAAATTCAGAGTTGGTAAGGGTGGTTGTCTATGCAGTCATAGCAGATACAACGGCTGTTTATTGGAGACAGAAGGATTTGGAAAGGGTAGGGGCCAGTGACTGAGAAGAAATGGGTTCCTCTTCCACTCCCTGTTTGGTTGCTGGTACTGGGAGGCCTCAGATATGAGCTGGCCTCTGCAAGCACCAAGGTTGGCTTCATCCCCAGCATGAATTCTTGGGACAAGAGATTGTTTGGATGGAAGGTTTTCAGAGCGTTACAGGGTTGTTGATATAGTAAGGAGTGTGTGACAGCTGGGAGGAAAGGTTCTGCTCTTGTTGCTAGAGATTATTTACACCAATATTAAATAATTCAAATGGGATTTTTTGTACTTGGAGCTTTGTGCCCTAAACTGCTCTTTGTAAGACAAAAATTACTTTGAGGGCTGTGAAGTGTGGGCCTGAGCTGCTGGATGGTCGTTTTCTAGGCAGCAATGCTGGAATTTATCCTGCATGAATATTAGTTATAAATTTAGAAACCTTAATCCTATGAAACAGATTTAAGAGTAAAATGGAGAATGGATGGAAAGACGTATAAAATTAAGATAGAATGAAAGGGCACCTCTAACCTCACAATATGAAGTAAGTGATGGTTTCTCATAACATAATGTAGGTACATGAAGTAAAAGCGAGGTTGATTTTGTTGCATTTAGTGAACCTGTGATGCTGGGTATTAGAACAGCTTTCCTTTAGAGTGTCTATTTCTCTAAAGTGTTTACTATTAAACGTGTGCTACTTATTTGGAAACTTGAAACCATGTGAGTGGTTTTTTTATTTCATTGCTTTTGTAGTTTTGGGAATACATTTTATGTTCTATCTCAATTACATTTCCTTGCATTTGTATGCAGTGATTGAGCTAACTTCATAGTCTGTCAGTGATACCCTATTTAATTGTGAGGAAGAGTTAGAGTGGAGCTGAATGTGAAGCATCTTGTAGCCAATATTCTACAGTAGTGTATCTCAAAAGATAAGTGAAATAATTGTTTCTTTTACATAGCATGGGAAAGGCTGTGGCTGAATTACTGTCTGACTTTGGGTCACAGCTTTGAGAAATTCATGGTCTGGCTGAGGGAAGTGTAGAGCAGAATTCTAGCAGCGATGTAAAGTCTGGAAGGTCAGAGCTTTGAAGAAAGACTCAGTAAAATCTGAAGTTGTTGAAAAAAGAAGTGGAAATTGTCAAATCTTATGTAAAGAAGAATGCAAATAACTCGTTTGCCAGGCTTTTGGTGATTACTGCCAGAAGCAGTGAGTTTAAGTGGTAGCAGAGGAGATGGTTCCATATTACTGTGAGATGGTTTTCTTTGTGGCTAGGAATAGTGAAGCATGAAAACAGACTTTCTGAACTTATTTATAAGCTGTTATTAATAGTCTGTCACCTCAACAGGCAAACATATGTCAGGAGTGATGGGGGAAAGTTGATCCAGGTGTGAAAAAAAGACAATGACTTCGGTAACTTCCCATCTTTTTCTCCCTTAGGTTTTTTATGAATTATTTTTGGCAAGGTGGATCGAACATTAGAACACAACCTTGAAATATACTGATTTAGTGGGGACAGTAGAGATTTCTTCTTATGTTTTTCCCCAAAGGGAATAGGATTAACAGCTCTGTCCTGCGGTAGCTTTTTTGATTACATATAAGTTGCTTAATAGAGTGGTGTCTTCTTCTGGAAAGTTGTGATGTCTTGGGAGGCTCGTTCCTTATCTCTGTGGGTAGCCACCAGCTGTTTGGGTACAAAATGTTAAGTACTGATTTTTTTCTTGACTTATAGTCTTGCTTCTCAATTCCCATTTTGTATTTTGTTGTAGTTGTTAGACTCAAACATCTCTTATTTTTAAAGCTGTTCTAATAATACCCTTCTTGACACTTGTTTAGCCAGGAATGGCAACTCTTTTGTTGCATGAAGTTAAAAATACTGTAGAACAAGTGCATTTTGGGTTTTGGCTGTCTGTTTTGTTTGCTTGGGGTTTTTTTAATGCATATACCTTTTGATGGCAGCTGCCTTTTAACATAAACTGATAACTCCCCAAGTGTCGTTAAGGCTGCAGTATTCCACTTGGTAACAAATGTGTAGTTCAGTTTGTTTAATTGTTATATCTGTCAAAAATTTTGAATGCATAAAATATTTTGGAGGGAATTTGGTTTAGAAAGAGATCTAATTTTATTTGTAATTACAAGGGCAACAAAAGGTTTTGATTTATCGTGGATTTGCTAATTCTCTTCCAGTCCAGCCTTCCCAGGAAGTTTTTTCAGGTTTAATGGAGGGGTTTTTTTTAAACACAGTTTTGGCCTAGTGTAAGTTTTATTTTCAGTTTGAACCACCGGCTTCTGAAGAGTGGTGAAATATACATTGTATCAGAAATGCCCTGTCATAAGTGTAGTCCCTGTGGCTGCTGCTGCTCTTGTCTCTGCCCTTGGAGCCGAGTCAGTCAAATGGTGACTGACACCCCGAGCAGGAGGTTCTGCCCTTTGCTGTGCCCACGCCACACCTCAGCCACATCTGCTCCCTTGTGCCCACTTGGTACCACGCAGCTCCTGTCCTCAATTGACTCCACTCGCTGGTGCTGAAGAAAATCAGCATTGCTTTTGCTGGATTAGTTTTCTGCCAGCTTAGTGGATAGAATCTCCTGAACATGAGGAGCACCCAGTGAGTTCCAAAACCCGTGTGAAGTTGGACATTAAAGGAATTTGGTTAGGGGGAGTAATGATAGTATGGTGTATGTATTCCCCCCCCCTTTTCTGTTTGGTTGTTATAAATAATCTTGTCCCATAAAACTCCATTGGAGCCTTCATTTTTTTATATTTGAAGGAGAAGTTGTGCTCAGATGAGACTTCTTTAGATGGCTTGCCAGGTTTAGATCCTGACACCTTGGACTTTATGGTCTTGAGCTTCCCCTGTCAGGTTGTAAGAATCTTTGTTGGTCTCTCTGGAGCCCTTCTGAGCATGCCTTTTACAGAAATAGGATTGCATGCCATAGCTTTGCCAGGGTGCCGGAGATGTGAAGGTGTCTGTGAGCTTCTTGTGTAGCAAGCGTACGTTTCCAACAGCCTTGACCACGTGAGAGTTCTGGGTACAGTATTTCGTTTTGTGAGGTGTGAGATGGTTTTCATCATTTTCAACCGTTTACACATCTGTGTGTGAACACAGCTACTTTCTCACAGCTAGTGCAGGATACAGAAGTCAGCATGCAATATGTGTGTTCCTTTGCTTCAGCTTTTTTGTTCCACTTGCTCTTGAGCTTTTGGGGCGTACAATGGGCTCCTCCTAATCCTCTCTCCTGTGCACAGCTTCTTTCCAAAACGTTGAAATATGTATTCATGCAACTGCTTCTCTCTTCTGTGGCCAGTGCTAAAGAAGAGCGGTTGATGCAGAATCGCATGCATTTTCTTCTTTTTTTCTCCTGCTTATGCCCCTTGCATCAAGTATTTGGTTTGTTGCACCTTTTTAGCATTTGTTAGTTTTGGAGGAGCAGCAGCAGTATTTCTTTATTCTGTTTCTGATAATGTTTTAGGAATATGGACCCTAGCAGAAAAAACAGGCAGAAGTCTAATTTGTAACCATTCTCTTTGCAGCCAGTTCAGGCAGGAGTTTTGAGGGCTGCCAGTTATCACCCCACCATGACGCTCCCCAGCCAGCATGAGCGTTTAAAATCAGAAAACAGACCCTCTCTTCAAAACTGAACTTGTTGTGCAGTGCCAGATATAGTACTCAGTATCAAATGAATTTTCCACACTATCTGTATTAAATGCAGGAGCTCATAAGAGCACTAAAGGGCACTTTTATTTTTCTAAGGTTCTGATTGAGTGAAATACTTTTTTTGCATTCTCCCAGTATACCTGCAGAAAGCTTAGCATGAAAGGGCAATTCAGTTTCTACATAAAACATATCAAATTTGTTTAAAATCTTTCTTCTGGGAGACAAGCAGAAAATGTTAATGAACGATTGAACTTAGTTTAAAAATGTGTTGCATAACTGATCAGCTAGGAGTTTTTTTTTACCCTGCGAAGAGGGATACCTGCTCTTATGTCTGGATCTATTACATAGTGAGCCTCTTAAAATCGTATCATTGTTAGTAAAGCTGTTGTTAAATGCACTGGTAAGTAATAAATACTCTCCAAATGCAGTTACACTGTGTTCAGACAACATTTTCTGACACTTGGAGTGCAGACATGGTAGCTTAATTTTTTTTCTCCCCTTTATCTCAGATAAAGGGTTTATTTTGAGAGTAGACATTTGTGGAGTCAGAATAGTGTGTCTAGCTTTTCTCTCTCTAGTACAAGTTGTTCACTAATGATGTTTGAAAAGCACTATAAAATGATCTTGAAATAAAATACATCATCATGACTAAGAAGTTGGTAGTATCTGGATGTTTGGAACTTGATGGTGGTATATTGCTGCCTCAGTCTTTGATCTGGTTTTGCAAATGTATTCTTTAAACTTAATAGGTCAAATATTCTCTATAATAGGTTTAAGTACTGTAGATTTAAATCTGAGTCTTTAGTATCATCTGAGGTAGCTTTCAAAAAAAAATTAAATGTTCTATAATTCTGCTGGAATACAGTTTGTACTGTCTCATGTGTCATTTTTAAGCCTATGTAAATCATTGAAAATTGATGTAACTTTTTCCACATTTTAGGTTAAGTGGTTAGTGTAATTTTTTTTAACTCTCCTAATTCTACAATGGGTGGCAAGGAGCCAATTCTACCTTTTAAATGATTTCATTTTCCAAGGTGGTACTGGGCTTGCTAAGGCAGGGTGATCTGCTGAGTAGAACATAGAATGCTGTTTAGGAGAATATAGTTTCTGTAGCAGTTCCTATTTGACTGTTTCCTTTGACTAGGAGCATATTACTTGTGTTTGAAAAAGAAAAAGAAAAAAAACAAGTACATTTGCTCTATTTCAGATTTTGAGATGTGTTTGTGATAAAAATAGGATACCTTAATTTGTTTATTGGATCACAGATATTTCTAAACAAGCAGAGGATATTTGTACTCAACCAACAATTCCAGCTGTCTTTTACATTTTCTAATCAGTTGGTAGAAAACTTTGCACAGTAGTCACTATGTAGTAATGATTTTTGTGGTGGAATATTGCAAAGTTTATAACAAGTTATTTTATGGATTGATAATATGAACTTACAGGTGCTGATTATCTTTTCTCCATACTATAATTAATTGTGTACTCTGGCAAGGAGAGAGAAGAATGAAGTTCTGCAGTTCAGCTGAAACTGAGTTTATTTGTTTTGTCATTTTAATTAATGTGACCCAAGCTCTGTGTAATAGCTCTACTGGACAAGCATTTGCTTCTTATAGGCAATTACTGTAATTAGCTGGCTGGCTGCTTGCTTTCCATCATAAATGTGACTTTTCAGCTTAAGGTGCACAGATAAACAGTCTGGTGTATTCATGATACTCTTTCTTAAATGTCACCAATGCATGGATTTCGTGTTATTGAGATTCTGTGGTAGTTACCTGGCTAAAGCAAAATTGCCTTCATAAATGGGTTAGAAAATCTAGATAGCTTTTTTCTTTTTTTTTTTTCTTTTTTTTAAAACCTGTCTAGGAGAAGTTGTTGAATTCATGAATGTAAATACCGTGAGTTGTTCCCGAACTCGGTCTGTGCGTGATCCTCATGACTACTGAATTAGTATCAAAGTGAATAAGAGGGACTAGTAGTACTGCAACACAAAAGCCATGAAAAATATAGAATTAAAGATTTAGCTGTGCAACTGGTGGCTAATGATTTAAATGAAGGATATAGGCAGCTCTTATTTTTCCACACACTGCTGTTCTACTGTGGTAGAGAACATTTGTTAACTTTCCTTTTTATAGTGCTTGGAGGCAAATTCTACTTAGCAGCAAGCAGCAAAGATGGCAGGTGATGGAAAAAGTGGGAGAATGAAAGAGAATTGAAACCTAAACAGGAAGGCTGCTGCTTCATGGTAGCCTGAATCCATCTAAGTGTGAACTAGAGAGAGGAAAGGTGACTTTTTCACCAGCTGAGATGATCACCGGGTCCTTTGCCAAGCTGTTTTAAGCACAGTAGACTGGCAGAAAGCTAACCTTGACAAAGAGAACAATTTTTCACCTGTTTAGCGTACTGAAAGGTTCAGCCAAAGGTTTATGCTATGGAGAAAGAGGAAGGAAGAGAGCAGGGGTAAATAGCCAAGGACAATGCGATAATCGGACCCGTCATCTTGGCTGGTGTGAGCTGCAAAGCAGTCAGTGCCTAAGGATCTTGGTGGCTTCATTCTTACAGAGAAACTGCTTGGTTATGTTAGCATAGACTTCTCTGAGCTTCATCCTTTAAAATAAAATTTTGAATTTATTTTAAAAATTATTTTTAAACACTTGTAAGATATAAGGAGCATTTGAAGTCTGAATTCGTTTGTTGAAGAGGAGACAACTTAAGGGGCAAAGGCTTGTCAGACTGAAAGGCTGTTTATTAGGCTTTAAGAGTAGAGCTGAATGATGTGCAATTGAGTTTGTGTTTAGAATTAATGAAAGCAAAAAGCGTAGATTACTCTCAGTTGTAGCTGATGGTTTGCAAAGAAGTGAGAAATAGTATCTGCTGTGAACTCTTCAAAGATGGTAG
The DNA here is from genome assembly GCA_013400315.1 of Bombycilla garrulus. Taxonomy (NCBI): domain Eukaryota; kingdom Metazoa; phylum Chordata; class Aves; order Passeriformes; family Bombycillidae; genus Bombycilla; species Bombycilla garrulus. The sequence continues at coordinate 864,269 of VXBU01006628.1, read as the reverse complement.
TTTAGTACTTGAGTGCTAACTTAGTCAGGTGTTTCCTTTTTTTTTGGAGAAGGGAGGAAATTGTTTGGCGTTTGGTGAGAAGGTTTTGCTCAACAGGAGCAGTGTCAGATGCAGCTGGAACCCGCACTGCTAGTTACAAGTTAGTCTTCATAAAAATTATTACCTGTTAAACGGAAAACAGATTTTTCATCTCCAAACCTTTTTAATATTTAATTAACTGCTGTGCTTAGAGCAGATGCTCACTGATCACATTACTGTATTAGTTGACCTAGTTATGATCCTGGTTGTCAGACAGGATGGTACTGAAAATGTTGTACCTTTTCTTGAGGATTTTCCTTCCTAAACATAGTCCTGTACATCTTCCCTAAGGCCATTTGTCAGGAGTCTAGAGAGACTTGTCCATGGGCTTTTGTGGAAAAAAAGATAACGGATCCTTTTTCTCTTGGCTACAGGTGCTTCTGTTGGTATTGTTGTCTGTAACTTATTTACTAGTCTGTGGTTGTAAATTTTACTGACTCATTCTGAACTGCCTACATACAGATTCTGACAGTGTTCCATTGTTGGCTATCTCAGACATTTTAAAGGACCTATAAATAAAAATTATAAAAATGATTCACTGAGATTAATAAAAAGTTGGTAAATATGAGCTAGGAAAGGCAAGCTTGACATTGACCTTCATGTCACTTGGTGTAAACTCTCATGTGAAAGCCATTGCAAGCTGGTTTTCAATTCAGTGAAGTTTTTCAGCTGTTGTACTTGTCATACTTCTTTACTAAAAACTTTAACTGCACTGTTGAAAGTGTCTTAAGCATGAAGAGCCAGGAGAGTAGGAAAAGTGGAAAAGTTAACACAGTGAATGCACAGCTTGCCAGAAGTCTTCACTGGGAAATGGGAGAGGAGCTGTGGTCTGGAGTACTGCAGGAAGACAAGGACTCTCCATCCCTGTCTGTGCTTATTCCAGCACATGCCTGCAGAGAATGAGAAGTGAGCTTAGTGTAAGAGTTAAGACGAGGGCTGAGACCAGGATGAGTGAGGGGGGAAAGTACTGGAAGGAGGTACCAAAGTGCAAGAAAGAGGCACCGGTGATTGTCAGCACAGAAACTCAAACCCACGTATTCTTCATCTTGCCATGCAAATGGTTTGGGTGGCTGCTCTGGGATTAACCCCATGTCTGTGTCCTCTTGCCTGGCTTTTACCCAAGCATCTCACTTTCAAGTTTGTTGATATATTATTCCAGCTAAGGACAATCTCATTCATACATCACAGCTTTTCTTAAGGGTTTGCTGAAAAACTGGATACTTGCTCAGGGGCCCAAACAATTGCATTGATCGTGTAAGAAAAGAAGCCCTAAAGGACTGATTGGAATAGTATTGGATAGGTATTGATGATTTTGTCCTCTTTATAAATCAGTTTCTAAATGAAATGCTTAAGTTTTTAATTGGTTTATTCTTTAATTACATGGTTAGCTCTATCAGAGTATTCTCTGTCATCACCAAATGTGATAGTCCAAATGCAGGACATACTGTTCTGGAGAAATTAAGCAGTTTTTTCCTTACAGAATAGATTTGAACTTTCAGTGTCTTCTACCAAGTATGAATCATAGAGCTTAGAGTTGAGACGTGCTGCAAGATTTGAGTAGTGACGCCAGGTGCAGAGAGTACAAAAGATACATTTGCTTTGTGTTGTCTGAGGTCCTGCACATTTTGACAAGCCATGAAGGATGCAAAAATAACTTTGTGGCTTAACCTTGCGTGTACCTGAGATTACTGTCCAAAGGCTTCCTGAGGTCTCTCGGGCTTGGTGCTGGGATCACTTCCCTGGGGGCCAGTGGGACAGACTCCTGGGGATGGTCCTGTGCAGGGCTGGGAGTTGGACTCCATGGTGCTTGTGGGTACCTCCCAACTCAACATATTCTGTGGTCTGTGCAGCCAGTCTTTCTGAATAGAATGGATTTAGGCTTCTACTGTATCTGACTTCCCTCCTGCTTGAAATAGGTCATTGTCTTTATTGCATTGTAAGGGAGTGCTTATTTGGAAAATTAATGCACAATTATCCACAATAGGCAGATTCAAGTTGATATATTCCAGGATATCTGGAATATTTCCAGTTGTCTGGCTGCCTGTGTCTATGTTAGCCTGCGTCAGCTTCCTTGTGTCAGCAGCACTAAAAGGAGAATCAAATCTAATCTCTGTGATAGAGAATAACCCTAACCTAATGCTACAAGATAGGCCAGAAACATTTATTTGATGCTTTTTTTGGAAAAATGATATGGTTATCCAAGCTGTAAAGGATCCATTACTTTTTCATGGGACTACGGTTTAAACAGTGTCTCAAATCCCCATTCTCTTTACTATGGAAAGGGACCAGACTTGCATGTGGGCAGTACTGGATGCACTGCAGGTTTACTTCAAAATGCATTAAGGTTTCCAGCAACTGTTTCTGAGCCTGGCATCAAGTTTTGTATTTCTGTAAGGTACTTGCCAACTGTGGTTTTGTGGTTTTCTACAGGTGTGTGTTTCAAAAATATAGTGGAGTGCTCATGAGAATAAGAAAAAAACAGGTCTGTTCTTTCTAAATAACTTTCAGGCAGTTGGTTTTTTTTGTTTTTTTTTTTTTTTTACTACTTAAAAAAGTGTGACTAAAGAGTGGATAAAGGGATTACTTTAATGTTTAAAAACTTGGGTTTATTTTGTGGTCTAGGAACAAGCTCTACGGTCCGAAACTGACTGGTAAAAGGATTACATATGCTGTGTTTTTGGTGTTTCTATTGTTAGGCAGTTCTTTGCTGTTGTCCTGGAATGTATGTGCTTATGGACAGTGAGACCCTTGCTAGGCCATTTTTGCAGATTTGGGTTTTATTTGGATAGTTTAAAGAAACCTATACATCTTTGAGTGCTGCTGAACTCTGCCGATGTAATTCTTAGGAACTTAGCGTTTGCACAGTGAAGATGGGGCTCTATCTTGGCTCAAGGTCTGCAAGGCTGGGCCATGCTCATGACACAAACTAAGCTGTGTTGTCTGAACAAGCAAGTCTGCAAGGAGGAAAGATGGGTGAAGTTGCTGGTTCTGCTTGCTGTGAAAATGCAGCAGGGATGGTGGAGTTTTTGTGAGCCAAAAGCTGTGGGTGCTGTGGTGGGCAGCCGCAGCATTTTCTGAGTCATGCGAGGTCACTTGCTCTGGGTTCCAGTGAGGAAAAGACTTGATTTCCTTCAATTGAATTGGGGTAGCAATAGATCCTGCACAGTAGCATGCAGTATACCTGCAAGGGGGTTCATTCTCAAGCCAGCTGCTTAAGGATTGCTCTGGACCACAAAAAACTGTCTTAGTGTATTCACAGATGTGGGAAGCCAGAAGGTAAATTTGCTCTAAGTAAATAGAGGTACAAGCTGCCACTTAAAAGGAAATTGTGAAGCTTGGAAATTTGTTATGGCATATGTGTTCTTGTGCTAGAATATGTGTTCTTGGGGTAGAATATGCTAGTCAATACTAGATTTGTGAAAGTTCTCATCTTGTCAGAAGACTTGATGAATATGGCACACAAAATAGCTTTTCCATTTCTATGCGTAACAAGTAATTATATGTTGCTATGGTTGACTTTGATAAATTTCCTTCTGCCTTCAGTGTACTTTTAACTGCATGAGGAGCCTTTGTAAGATTATAGAAATCCATATTGAGTTTGCCTGTAGGATTCGGTTGTGGAAAGGCTCTTGGTTCACTGCACAGATATATATACTAGGTAATTCAGGGCAATGGTTTTGGTTCCTCTGAGATATTTGGTCTTCCATTGGACTGTAATTTCAGCTCATTCAGGTGGAGATATTTTTACTGTGGGCTGGCAGCAAGTTTAAAATTTTTTTCATCCATCACAGAATCACAGAATGGCTTGGGTTGGAAGGGACCCTAAAGATCATCTTGCTCCAAGTGCCCTGTCATGGACAGGGAACCTTCCACTAGACCAGGCTGCTCAAAGCCCTGTCCAGCCTGGCCTTGAACATTGTCAGGGATGGGGCATCCACGATTTTTCTACGCAGCCTAAATTAGTCAGGTTCCACTTGTCATGTTACTAATTTTACAGGAAGATCTCTGCCCTTGTTGGAGGCTGTTTGATTCTCTTGCCAGCATTTCCAAAATAACATACTTCCGTTGTGCATATTGCTGATGGTTTTACGTTTGTTGTTTGGTATTTTTATTGTAAGAGAAGAGAGAAGTAAGGTTCTGGTTATGGACACAAAATAGAAAGTAGCATGAGCAGGGAAGTTACTTGTTACTGATATTGGAAAAAAAGTATTTGGAAACTCATGTGGCAGGGGCTCGTTTTTTGTGGCACTGGTGAGGCCTCACCTGAAGTGCTATGTTTTGTTCAGGGCTCCCCAGTGCAAGATAAGCATGGCTCTACTGGAGGGAAGAGCTGTGCTGGCTAGACTATCCAGTGAAGAGCCACAAGGATGATGGGCAAGTGGAAAGTGGAGCCAGACTGTCTTCAGCAGTGCCTGGTGGCAGGACCAGAGGCAGTGGACACAAAATGAAACACAGGAGGTTCCTTCTGAACATCAGGAAGCATTTTTACTGTGAGAGTGACTGAGCGCTGGCAAGGCCTTACTGAGGACACTCCATCCTTGGAGATACTCAAACGCCATCTGGATATGGTCTTGGGTATCCTGCTTGAGGAGGAGCTTGGACCAGATGACCTGAAGAGTTCCCTTCAACCTCAAATCCTTCTGCAATCCTTCTGCAATTCTGTGTTGCTTTGTTGGTGAAGAATCTTCCCTCTTCACCTTCCTCGTTGCCAGGCAGTGTAGTGTAGTGAATTGTTCATTTTGATAAGGAAAACCTTTGCTGGGTAAAATTGCCAGAAGAACCAAATAATAGACATTTCCTTACGTACTGATAAACCTATTTCTGAAGGTAATCCTGAGATAATTGCAAAGATTGCCAGGAATTCTCTCAGTACATGCAGCCCAGGTTAACAGTATGTTGCCAATTACATGGTAAGCCAACATACTAAACCTTATATTGAACAGGTTAATTTATATGGTGTTGATTCACGCTTGTTCTTTTCACCAAGCATACAACTAGCCCTTGCCATTTTGGGGAAAACTAACCAAATACAGGAAACCTTCTCTTTGCTGCTGGTTGGCAGTCCTAGGTTCACTGATAAATGATTGCAAGTTGAGATGTAAGTTGACTCCCACCATTGCCTCAAGGGAATTTACATACAGAATACTTGAGTAGCACATTCTTTGGTATCCCCCCACTCTCACTCTTTGTAGTTTGGTTTGCTTGTTCCTAAGCAAACTATTTTTGCTCAGCTGCAGCTTCTTGATGAAGTCTTTGTTCTGGTATCTGTTCAAAAAATTGGGCTAGAAGTGAATCAATCATTAGTTTACTTCAGGAAATTGCTGGCAGATAACTGATATCTAGAAATAGAGTGGGTGAATAAGGTGATGTGCAGAGTGGAAGTTCGTTATTTTAGAGGGGTTTTTTTGTTTGTGAACTTCTCAATTTACATATTAAAACTTGTTTTGATCCATCTTAAATTGCATCCTATTATTGGTGCCTACTTTAGAATATGAAATTATTTGCATGTTTTTTTGCAGAGGGAAGTTGTCACAATTTGTACATCAAGACCTGATTTTGAGACTATCTATTATATATTATAACCCATGAAGTAGAAAAGAGAAACTGGGAAAGGTAACAGGAATCTTTAAACTGTGTTTGGAAGAAGCACCCTGGGGATGCTTTTTAGAGCATCCTGGCTCTAAGAACTTGATTGTATAGTTTTTTTCTGATAAGTAGAATAGCAGTATGTATGAAGAAGCAATTCTCCTCTCTTCCTTGCTCATCCTCTGCTATAAATTTCTGATTTTGCTTGGACTTGCTTCTTACATCAGCATAGCATTATTGCTTTAAAGGTTCAGTTTTGTGCTTTGCTGCCTTTTTTTGGTATAAATTCAGATTCTTAATACTGTTCATCTAGAGTAGTGTCAAAGTCCTAAAGTGAACTCTTTCCAGTTGTGAAATGTGTAGCAACACGAGTGGTTTCACAGTAAAATGCTGTTGGTCATCTCTGTGCACAAGAGGTAAATATCATTCAGGTCATGCCCAAGGTCTGTAGCTTGCAGGGTAGACTGAATATGGAAGTTGAGACATAGAAGGTGCTCTTTAAAATCAGGACATCGTATTGCCATGTAAATGGAACTCTAGGTCTGGGTTTGTGAGTATTGTTAACACAAATTGCTGAGGTTTAATAGAAAAACTCCTTCACTCAATTGTGTAGTACTGTAGAAATTGGTTTGCAAAGTCTTGCAAGGAAAATACTTAATATGATTGATTAACAAGAAAAATGAGCCATTCTTAGAAGTTTTTTATTCAATGGGGTCTGAATTTTAAGACCAAGTATAAGTTCTTTCTGTTTATTTCAGCAGCAAACTGTTACTTACACTGGATGAACAGCATAGCCTTTTGCACTCATTTATTGATAATTACAAGTTTTATTATGGGCTTCTCTGGTTAAATATTGAGAAATTCTTGTTTTGTTCTAGGATCATTCTGTAGGCTTCTTTTGATGATTAAAAATTCTAATTTTCTGTTCTAGGTGTGGAACATCAAACAGATGATCAAATTGACACAAGAACATATAGAAGCACTGCTAGACAAATTTGGAGGAGAGCATAACCCACCATCAATATATTTAGAGGTAAGTTCACATTGAAACAAATGTGGTTAGATTAATGTTGTGTTATCTTCATCTTATGTGAAGCATCTGAGGTTAAAACTGGGAATACTTGTAGTAAAAGGGAATATTCTCCTTGTGTGTTACAAACTGAACTCTCTTCTAAGAGATGCAGAGGAGCTGTATGGGATTCCTGGGATTCAGTAGGATACGATCAGTGGCATGGTGTAATAATAACATTAGTGCAATAGAAATGTCAAGCCTCTTTGTAGGGGCCAGGGGAGAGAAGATTGTGTTTATAATGGAGAAAGTCATGCTCTGTTTAAAAGCCAATATATACACATGAAAACATTTTGTAAGACTAACTTCACCTTTAAAGCAGTTGACTTCCCTTTTCTGTCTTTGAAAAATGGTTATGTATAATCCAAAAAATTGCATTAGTAGAAGAGGACTTCTTACAGAAATAACATAAAATTGTGGGGTAGAGTAAATTTTTAAGCCATTTTTAATTTGTAAACTAACTACAAATTTAGTGTTTGTATTCTTTCATCACTCCAGATTCACAGAATTGCATTGACATAGCACCGTTAAGAGCTTAAGGAGCTGCATGCAAAATTTACCTCTATTAGGAGCTGAACTGGCATTCTATGCTTTAAACCTGCCCTTTTCTTGCTTCTCTCAAGTATTGAAATAGCTGGAGGTCAACCAGATTTATTTTGTAGTCCTTTTATTTGTAATTGCTGCCCAAAGGTACTGGGTAATTAAAAATAAAGATTTCATCATTTGAGGTGCTTCTTCTTTTATCTTAATATATCAGAGCAGGACACTAGGTTGATTATACAGATGTTGACATTATGTCCTGAACAGTTAAGGTCATGTGAGGCCCTCAGCAGTTGCTTTACTTCTTGCTAATGTGAAGTGGGAGTTTAGAATCAGTGTTTTATCCACTCTGCTATATTTAAGCATACCTGTGTTTTCACAAAAACTGGTTCGTTCCATATATCTGGATTTATTATTGCAAGTGAGTTTTGTTAGATTGTGTATCAAACTGGAATAATAATGAACTTCGTCTATACTAAGTCTGGACTTAAGGTAGGGAAGTTGTTGTTCATCACAGCCATTTGTTACTTGCTTTTATTGAAAGTAAAACCCAGATCCGTTCCTAGAAGCTGTGTTTGTTCTGTTGGTCATTGGTAGGGAAAAGAGCATTTGCAGTCATAAATAGGTACTGGGAAATGAGTGTGACATGAAGAGTAAGTCTGACATAGTTTGTGACCATAAACTATGAAGCTGAAAGCAGATTTGCGAATAGAGTGGATCCATGTGGTGCTGAGATGAAGCTCCATCTCTGGCTCATCACCAGGGTGGGGCAGCCCCGTGAGGCAGAGCAGTTCCTGTGCTGCACTGACTTCCAGTGGATCATGAGCATGACTTGGGACAGGTAGTGCTGGTACTGACTAGGGAGCCACAGGCCACGGGGAGGAAGGTGAAATGGGCTGGCATTGTGCTTCTTCAGTTGTTATCCCATGAGACAGTCCTGTGGAGAGAGCCCACCGTGGTGCAAATGAAAAGCTTGTTCTTCCCAGCTCTTTGCTATGTGGTTCCTCTGCTTCCTTTGTTCAGGTACTTGCAGTGACTAAGCCACTACCAGTCACTAACCTATAAGGAAAATATTCTGGTTTTGCTGGATTGCTTTACCATCCAGGTGGTAGTTTAAACCTGATCATGATGAAGTCAGGGAGCCCCAAAGCTGTGGTTAAGATTAAGGAAGGCAAAGAGTTTACAGCTGTGAGCCAAGAACTAGAAGATGGTGTGAGGGAGAAAAGGAGCATTTTATTTGGATGGTCACTAGCATAGATTAGATCATCCTCAAATGCATTTGTCAAGGTGAACAGGATTAAATGCTGCAGACCTGTAATTTGTTTAGTGTGTAGCCTTCCCGTGGTAGAACTAAAGTGCGAAAGGAAAAAAAAAGAAGAATTCTGTTAGTAAGTGCCAGATACAGTTAGAAGCAAGGTTACTCTCTACCTTTGAGTGTTCATTTCAATCCAGCAGCAGTTGTCTATTGTGTCCTTTCTGTGCCTTTCCCACCTTTTGGCTTGGTCAAGACAGGGCTTACTTTCTGTTCTCATCATTTACTTGGCAGCAATTTATCTGAATCTAACCTGTCACTGCTAGAGTTCACCTTTTGACTGCGCGTGTTCCATCACTTATCAGAGGAAGGGCCAGAAAAACTCTGCTTGCAGCATAGGATGACAAAGCTATATGTATACGTTTTGAATATAGTGTGAAAAAGTGTGAAAAAACATGTTTGCCTCTAGGAAATGCAGAACTAAGAAAACACAGTAGTTTTAAACAAATAAAAAAGTGTCTGTCTGACATGTGTTGGAAATAGCAAACTTCTCATGTACAGAGTTAGTGTGTGCTGTTGGGTCTGGGGCTCAAGTTCTTTACCTGGGTGTCATCACTGACTTCTGTGGAGGGCTTCTCTTTCCCCTTAAGCTCTTAGCTGTAGTCTGTGTCTAGGTCTTGGTGTGGTCTGTGTACTCTCACCAAAATGCTCAGGTGGGAAGGTAATGGAACTTAAGACTCTGTCCATCATCTTCTTATCTTTCTATTTTTATTGCTTTGCCAAAGACTCATTTCTGGCTGTATTTTAGTCCTGCTTTTACCCAGAATCTGTATGGGTAATTTTGCTAGTGTGTTGTTTGAACTGCATCACCCTTCCCTTTGTTGCCTTTGATTGATAGAATGGGTTGAAAGGGATCTGTAAAGGTCATCCAGTTTACCCCCCCCTGCAATGAGCAGGGGCATCTTCAACTAGATCAGGTGGCTCAGAGCCCCATCCAGCCTGGCCTTGAACATTTCCAGGGATGGGGCATCCACCACCTCTCTGGGCAACCTGTGCCTATGTTTTACCACCCTCATCATAAAAATTTTCTTCCTCATGTCTAGTGTGGATCTACACTCTTTTAGTTTAAAGCCATCAGCTCTTGTCCTGTTACAGCAGGCCCTGCTATAAAGTCTGTCCCCATCTTTCTGATCGATCACTTTAAATATCAAAAAGGCCTTTAACTATTACAGGCTGAACAACCCCAGCTCTCTCAGCCTGTCTTCATAGGAGAGGTGCTCCAGCCCTCTCATCATCTTCCTTGCCTTCCTTTGTACCCTCTCCAACAGGTCAGTGTCCTTATGTTGGGAGCCCAGAGCTGGATGCAGCACTCCAGTGGGGTCTCACAAGAGGGGCAGAATCACCTCCCTTGACCTGCTGGCCATGCTGCTTTTGATGCAGCCCAGGATATGGTTGGCTTTCTGGGCCGTGAGAGCCAGCTCATATCCACCTTTCCATTCACCAGTACCTATTCTGCAGCGTTGCTCTCAATCCCTTCATCCTTCAGCCTGTACTGATGCTGATTTGAAAATCCTTCTGCTGCTCTGACCTCTTTGCGCCTTCCATAAAATGTGAGTGACTCTAAAGGACTCCTTAAGAGAGTAGACTGTGCCTCTTGACCATCTCTTCTGGCTCCTATCAGCAAGCATCTTGTCTTCTTTTAGCAAAAGTTGAAATTAGCCAAAACTAAATGCTAGGTAAGCATCTGCAGATGAACACTTCTGCAGAACCATGGCTATTTTTATTCTTCTGGCAAGTTTTGCAGCTCTCCATCCATCTTCCATTGTGCAGAGTTTCAGTATCAGAAACTTTTGGTGCTTTTGTACTCCTGCCTGGCTTTACATCCTTAATTTACTACACTTCTCATTTCCTGCTGGTGTTCACAAAACTTGCAGCACCCTGTACAGTGTCTCCTGGCCTGTGTTGGAGCTGCCTCTGAAGACCTATCAAGTGAAGTTGTGGTTGAACCTGGTGACAACATTGCCTTTCAGTTAAAACTGAAAGGGAGGTTTGGAAAGAGCAGAAGCTCATGAGAAAGGTCAAGATTTCAACAGTAAAATAATTCTGAAAATTGAGCATTCAAAGCTTATAGTAAAATTATTTGTGCATCGCATATAAAACATACATCTCATTTAAAAATAGAAAGGAATTTATGCCTTAGTTACAGTTGCTCAAGAAATATAAGCTTTTGTTTCTGTATTCATTTGAGAGCAAATACAAAATTTTCACCCCCCCTTAGTTTGTTTTTTTTTCCCAAATTCAGGAGAGGGTGTCAATGCATTTTACGTCAAAAGAACTTTAAAGCTGACAGCTGTTGTTGCAGCCATCATTTCAGGTTTCATCAACTGACTATGAAAGAGAAATGATTTTCTTGAAATGTTGAAAGTGATTGTGCTGAGTTCAGTATTACTGAATTATTCATGTGGGAGGGGATACTCAGATTTAGGGGTATCTCCCTGCCTTGATCCATCACTCCTCAGTGATGGTATTAGAAAGGTGAGTGTGCAGCAGGGGAAGTAGAGCAGAGCATGCGGGCTTGGGTGGAAAATGTAGTGTGAAGCTGGATGGCAGCAAGTTGTTTGCCTTGGTCCTCCCTGGGCAGGAAAATTAGGGCTCAGGAGAGAGAACAAAACTGCAGAGAGACTTCTGAGTATGTTTCTAAGGTACAGGGGGAAGAAACAAAATGTACAGAAGAAAGAAAAGAACATTTGTCGTTAACCACACAATTTTCTTGTAATCATTGTAATTAGTAATAGCGTTGGGAATCTTGTCAATGTTCTCTAATATGATGGTAAGAAAAACTTTTCTGTTTGTTCTGTCTGCAGAAAAGAATAAATCTAGTAAGCAATGACTATATTAAAATCCAAAAATGGCTTGTAGCGAAATTTCCTTCTTACATAATCTTGGCTTTTAACTCCTTCCATTTGCTGTGTGTGACCTCAGCTCAAGCAGACCACTGGAAATCGCTGTCAAACCGCAGAATGGTTTGGGATGGAAGCGACCCTAAATTGAAATTCCAGCCTTCTTGCCATGGTCGGGGAACCTTTCAGTAGACCAGCTTGCTCAAAGCCCCATCCCACCTGGCCTAGCTAGAACAGGGATGGGATGTCCTCAGTTTCTCTGGGCAACCTGTTCCATGCATCACCACCCTCACAATTTCTTCCTAATAGCTAATCTAAACATCCCCTCTTTCAATTTAAAGCCATTCTCCCTTGTCCTGTCACTACATGCCAGTGTCAAAAGCCCCCCTCCAGTTTTCCTGTAGGGCCCCTTTAGGTGCTGTAAGGTCTCCCTGGAGCCTTCTCCAAGCTGAGGAACCCCACCTGTCTCACCCTGTCTTCATAGGAGAGGTGCTCCAAATATTTAAAAAACTGCTTGACTCAGTAGATATAGAAATATTATTAATTGTGTTTCTATTTTTCTCCTGGAAAAGAGGCTGCAGGAGCTTCCCAGTAGGTTTTACCACACTTTTTGGAAGCACTCTGTATCTCAGTAGCTGAAAACATCAATGATTTTTGTCTTCCCACATAATTTCTTACTGCGTTATATCAGTCCTTGAAGTGCTGTTTCCCAAAATACATAGTTTGTGACTCACCATGGAAAAACCCTTTTCCTAAGGGTTTGTCTAAGCATTGTAAATATTGGAAATATTTACTGCAAAGAAGGCTGCTGTTATGATATGGGAAAAACCTGGGATTCACTTAGCAAAAATGGTTAAAATATGCAGTTGTGTATTCTTTAGGACATCCATCGAAGTTTATATTTCTTTTGTCTCTACCATTAAAATGCTGGTGAAAAGGATAAGCTGAGTTAGGGAAAGGAGGGTCAAGGCCTGTATATTGGTAACAAATGCTGTGTGCAAACTGGAATGGGTTGCACAGACCCAGGCTGGCCAAAAGCACTCGGCTCAAATTTAGAAGGGGGAGGGATCGTGCTTAAATGACTTAATCAGATTTGTTAGCCTTTGTAGACTCTTAAAGACTGTTGAGGGAGGCCTTACCTATTTAAACTTGCCAACTCTTGTGTGTCCTTTTTGCCCCATAGTCATGTGTACAGCATTAGCTACCAGCCCTTACGTGTGAGAGCTGAAAGAGTATTGGCCCATTCATGTGTAAGTTGTTGTTTGGGATGGAGTTGCATTCTGGACCTGGTGGTTACTTCAGGTAGCTTAGTCCAAGACTAAGCTGCCAGGTTTTATGGGGTTTGTTTGGATTGGTTTTTTGAATTTGGACTCCACACAAAATGAAACAGTATGCAAATGTATAGAATCACAGTGGTATCAAAATAAATTTTAGAACTCGGTCAGCTTTCTAATACTGTCTTGATGGAATCATTCTCTTTCTTACTCCTACTCTTGGAAGCAATTTAAAATGATAATTGTGGGGGTAGAGGTATGTTTGCCCCCAGCTACCGTGATTTTTATTTTTTTTCCTAGCTTTCTCTTTGCCTGGATGTGTTTTATTCAGAGGTGTTGCTGTTCTCAGTTTTGAGAGTTTGGCTGTTGAATGTCAGGAGAGTATTTAATTTCTTATTCCTGTATATCTGAAGAATCCATGCAGGAGGTCAAATTAGTTAATTAAGGAAGATTACCTTTTTGCTGATCTGAAGTATGCTTATTGCAACAGCATGCAGATAGACTCTAAAATAGATCTTGGTGATGAATCTCAGATTGTTCCAGACTGTGGGATTCCAGGAAAACCTAACACTGCATATAGACATTGGAAAACCTGGTGGCCCTCTGGAGAATTCCATATTGGTTTTTACCAGCCCCCTAACAGATGCTGTTCAAATATGTTGAACCAAAACTGGAGTGTCTAAAGTTAGACTAAGTACAGATTTAGGAGTCTTACTAAATGAAGAAATCGTGACGTATGTTACTGTCTATCTTCAGCTCCCATTTAACTTAGTGGGATTTGCATTTGATCAACAGCCTAAAAGGTCAGACATCTTTTAAATAGAAACACAATCTCAGTTTCAAAGACCAGGAACCTGTATTTTAGGCTTTTGAGTCTTGCATTATGTGGATATTACCTAAAATTGATTGACAAAGAGAGAGACCATGGCAAAAACATTTATCTCTTTGAGTTTGGACTGATGCTCTAACCAGAGATAGTAGGTGCAGAGAGAAGGAGAAATCATATTTTACTACTTGGGTTTCTCACAGATTAATTTTAAAAAATTTAACTTGTTGCTTTTTATTTCCTTAGGTGATTTCACTAGACTGTATAGCCTAGTTGTGGCCCAAGAAAACAAATTTCAAATATAATACAAATGATGTGTAAGAATGAAGTGTGTCTATTTTTAAGAAAATCCTTTGTCCTCATCAACAGAACTCTTTTGGCGCATCTGCATAACATCTCTCAAATTCTGTTGACTTCCAAGTTCAGTTTTTATTTTGACAGTTTTTATTTTGTCATTGCTTTTTAATTGCAGCATTTAACTAGTAACTTTAAACTACTGCTTCTGAGTATATACAACAGTTTAAACTGCAGAATATGTACATCAGAATAAGTCAGCAGTTGTGTTTTGGCATGTGTGCACATTAAATATGCCATCTCAGTGGACTTTACTACTTATCAGGCCTTGATGCATTTTACTTAGCTGAAGTCTCAGGGGTGTTCTCACGTGTATGAGATTATTATATCATGTTCACATGTACTGACATGCACTATAATTAAAAATTCACTTTTTTCTATTTTTGATAGCCATAGGATTATGTGTAGATTGACAAGATGTGCCGATTTTAATCTAATATTCAACTTCTCGAATATATACTTTGTGAAATGAAACTATGTAAGTTCACACCAAGTTGGGAGCAATCTGAGCTGTCAGTGACCCACCCTCACAACAGCAGCAGCAAACTGCACCCTGGGCTGCAGCAGCAAGTCAAGAGGCACCCATGCACTCATTACTTACGTGGCTGCTGTGGGGTGGTGTTCAGCATGGGGAAGAGAAGCTTCAGGAGGAATCTGCAGGCTCTTTCAACCTAAACAGAGAGTCAGACTCTTCCCAGAGCTGCACAGCAAACGGGGAAGGGGCAGTGTTGGCAGACAGCATGCATTAAGTTCATTTCATAAGAGACAGCTCTTCATGGTGAGCGTGGGGTTTGAGCTCTGGAACTGGCTGCCCGGGCGTTGGGGGCTCCATCTTTAAAGACTTGCAAGGCTTGCTTTGGCAGGGCCTTGAGCAACCTCATAGAATTTAAAAATTATTTCTGTGCTAAATGTATGTTAAGACTAGATGACACTTCTGCAGATATCTTCCAGTCCTTTTTCCTCCCTTGTGATTCTGTATCAAACAAGATTTAAGTTTTATGTAGAACGTTACTTCTTAATGGGAATATGTAAACTGATTGGATTGCAGTCTAGATATCCTAAACTCTTCCCTCTGAAATGCCTTTAGAATCCTTGAGTTAATGATTTGTTTAAATAGTCATCTTAATATTTTTCATGTTGATAATTCTGTACAGACTTAATTTTAAATTTTTTAGTTAGTTTTTGAAAAGCCCTCTCAGAAATCACCTCGTAGTTGACCCAGAGGGCCTTGACTGATGTGAAGGCTTGTGTAGCTGTTGATGCCTGTCTGCTAAGGTGGTTGTGCTGCTACAGATCAGTTTAGTAGACAGGCCAAATCTGCAACATGATCTTTCTTTTAGCTAGAAATACTTGCCATAGGTCAGCTTTGCTGATGTAACTGTCTTTGAATTTAACTCCATAGAATAATTCGGTCTTAACTTGGTGCTGTTGCCCTTGTAAGGTCTATTGGTGCTAATCATCAGATGAGACTTTGTTTCCCCAAAGTGCTTAACCTTTGTGAAATGAAATTTTATTGGAGATACTCTGCTTCTGCTGCATGTACTGTAGCTCCTTTTGTACAAGTATAATTTTTTTTTAAAGAGAAAAATGTATTTTAAGTCTAGCAATGCATTTCTGGTTCCTTTATGTTTTACTGTGGGATCTTCTGCACTGACGTCAAAAACCTGTACGGTACTTGAGAGCTTTGTTCTCAGAAAAAATACAGAGGTTTTGCAGAATGCAGAACCCAAAGCCAGCTGCAGCTCCCAGCTTTCCATGCTCATTGTTTATTCTCCTAAGAGAAATAATTTGACTTTTGAGTTTGCGTTAGTGACAGATTAAGCTGCCAATGTAAACATTGCAGGATTGAGTATTTCGAAAGTTGTGTGTAATTTTGTAAAGGAACTAAACCCACAAGTGTCCAGAAGCAATGTAATGTTGCATGTGTTTGAATAATATTTTGCAATGTTCATGAGAAAGGGAAGTAAGTATTTAGAACAGTATTGGTGAAATAGTAACAATTTATGTTTCCTAATTTTTGTTTACTGAAAATAATTCTTGACACATGGAGCTTTTACTAAAGTTTCCATGCAAAGTTGATGCTGGAAGTAGGAGAGACACATGTTACTGTACAGCCAAAAAATGCCATTATTTATAGTTGGGTAATCTTTCAATTTACTTTTGACAATACAGTTGGGTTAGAGTGAAAATGTTTTGGTTTTAAGTCTGAGTTTAGGGTCTGTTTGTGAAATGCCAGACATCTTCAGTTTTTAAAACAAATATTAAATAGTTCTCAGTTTCTTGCAACTAATACATTTTTATCAGAAGTGGAAGCTATAAAACTTGGAATTTCCAACTGTCATGTTCACCACCATTCTTTAAAATGCTTTTTCCTTCTTAGTCCTCACTGTCAAATTATCATTTTCTTTCTTAACAGTGTGGGGATGATGACACCTTTTGACCATAGGTCCATCCTAGGAGGATGTTAAGCTTTCTTTAAAAGGGAGGGATGAACCACTGTTTATACAGCAAGAGCAGTTTGGAGTAGATGAGCCTGCTCATTTCACCTGGAGAAATAAATTCCTAATAAAATGTAGTACCTGTGACTGCATTACTAACTGTTTTTTTCTCTTTATTTTTTTTTCCCATGTGTAGGTGCTGCAGACGTTTTAGTCAGTTCAGTTCTCCTGTAACTTTAATTAGCAACAGTTATGAAGAAAAAGTAGGAAAGCAAGTAAAATAAGTAATTAAAAAAAGTATTGTTGTTTTATATAAACATACTTGAAAATATCACTGAAGAATTTATGCATGTTGGTATGGATCTTGGTCTTGCTGTAAAGTAGAAATTTCCATTCTCTATTGCTTACATGTTAGGTTTGAAAGATTTTTCTTCTTTTCTGTCAAGGTCTAAACATGTCAGTCAACACTGACATGCTTCTGTAGTGTGAAATACATGTTGCTTAACTGATTCATGTTTTTTAAGATATTCTACTAATTTATGTGCTGAAGAAATGGTTCCAGTATTGGATACCGATCAAAATTTTCTTGTTACAAAGTTGTGGATAACAAACTTTAAAGAAAAATATATGCTGATTATGTATTTGTTTGATAGATCTTGGCAATAATGTTTAACTTAAGTACATTTAATAAAGACTTAGTGGGCAAATTTAATATTACTGATGTTTTCATTTGTTTAAGAAACTTTATCTGTGTAATTGGGCTTTATGTAAACATGCTGAAAAGATGTTAAAAAACTTTGAAAGGATCGCTTTTACATATTTATGGATGGTTTTGAAATGGGCAAACTGGGTTGTGTTCTAACTGCAAAACAGTTTTTGTACTATTTGCTATGAAAGGACAGTGCCAGATAGAGAACAGTGAGCTAGGTAAGGAGTCAGATACAGATGATGAAGAGCAGATTTGAGCTTTCTCTTAATTATTGCATTCAAAGTATGTAACTGTCATTCCAACAGAATGATAAATTTGTTTGGAGCAGAGTAATTCAGCAGTGCATCTGACAATATTGGTTAAAGATTTCTGTCTTTTTTTAATTGTCTGTGAATTAGGATCTCCAGTGCAGGTACTTTGAAAGCTGTAAGCTATGATTTCTTGGATCCTTTTCTTCTTTTAATTTGTTCAAAACATTTCTTGTTGGTTCAGAAGGTTTAACATGATGTTCTTAATTGTACCCTGAAAAATTTGACCAGATCCTTCTGTTCATATTCCTGGGAAATTTGTATTAGTTTAGCAAATGTTTTGTTTCACTTTTGTTCTTAATTTGGATTTCTGAGAATTGAATTTGGTTTTGTCTGGGGCTATTGCATGATTAAAACAGCTGCTGTCCCTTCACAGGCCTATGAAGAGTACACCAGCAAGCTTGATGCTCTACAGCAGAGAGAGCAGCAGTTACTGGAATCCATGGGCAATGGAACTGATTTCTCTGTCTCCAGTTCGGCTTCAACAGACACAGTTGCATCATCTTCCTCCTCTAGCCTCTCTGTAGCACCTTCATCCCTTTCAGTTTATCAAAACCCTGCTGATATGTCACGGAATAACCCTAAGTCTCCACAGAAGCCTATTGTTAGAGTCTTCCTGCCCAACGAGCAAAGGACTGTGGTGAGTCAGTTTCTATTCACATACTTGTAACCTCAATATTTCCTGTATCTTTTTCCCTCTGTATGTAAAAGTTAATTTAAGAGCTGAAAAAATACCTGGGTGGAGGTCAGAAGTGTCATGATTACTGTGCTCTGCCACACTTGTTTTGATCTGTTGAATGTTTTTGACAGGATTACTCAAAGTCCATTATAGCAGTAATACAGAATACAGAACTTTCAGGAGTTTTGGAAGTATGAAGACACCTCAATAAAGCTGATTTGAATTTCTCAAATCAGCTTTATTGGATAAATAGTAATTTACAATTTTACCATAGTTAGGAAGGGACAATAAGCTCTATTTCTTGTATCATACAAAACTATTGATTCGTTTAACAGGGCAGGATGGAGAAGGTATTTCCTATGTTGTCAGAGTTACTAGAAGCATTGAATGCTTTAGAGCAAGAACCAGCCTTTTGCAGCTCAGACAGGCTGTGCAGGATTGCTTGGGGGTTTTATTTTTTTTCCTTCCCACTCACTGTGTTGAGCATTTGTGTGGAGACCATGATGCTTTCAGGTCTTGTGTAGCGAACTGGCAAGGGGAGAGACACAGCTGCATTTAGAGGGGTAAAGAAGTGTTGCCCACAAACTGCTTGCAACCTGGTGTTTTTGACAAGGTTACAGTGATTCCTGATGTCATGGGAGAGTAGTTCACTTTTTGCTGCTAAAGAAAGGATATTCTTTTTATCAGTTAAGTTTTGCCAACTGTAGAGCCCTGATATGTCCTTTAGAATAATACAGTACAAGCTGGGATGCATGAAATTATTGCCAAGCTGTAGTGTAGGTTATATTTTGCAAGGCGGTACCTAATCCAAATTTATCAGGGGAGCAGTGTTTCCAGAGAAGGTGGGAAATGAATGGACAACAAGAGTCTATCTCAAACCAGGACATTTTGCAGCAGTTAGTCAGGTGTCAGCTATCCCTGGATTGTTACTGTCTGTTGAATATAAGTTGCTGGTAAAAAGAAGAAAACATCAGCTGGGTAGTGCTGGGCGTTGGAACATGTCCTCACCTTTCCCTACCACTTCTGTTCCATTCTTTCCCCAGCTCACTGAGCAAAAGACTTACACTGAGAACCACATTGTAGAGCAGTTGTTTTCACCTGACTTATTTTTATAATATTGCTTAATTGTTCAAGATATTGCTGCAGATGGAAAGTAAAACTTGGGTTTTGACCTAGAGAATGAGAGTTTAATGTAGACTGTGAGCACTGTGCAGAATGTACAATGCAAAGCCTGGTGATTATGTTGTCTGCCTGTTGAGCAAAGTCTAAGCACACAGTACTACCCACAGAGTGAAATCTGTAGAAAAGCTCCTGGATTTTGGAGGGACTCTAGTTTCTTTCTATGTTCTGTCCCATCCTTTCTGACTATTTGCAGCCCCTGTCGTGGGGCTCATAAGTTGATTTTGTTTCTTTCATGTGAAGGATCACAGCATATCACTTCCCGCAGTGTTCTGTGTGTTACCTTTTTTTGTCTCTGTGTTCTCCTGTCCTCTAATCCACATAGTGTAATTCTGCTCTCATTCTTTTCCTGTCATCTGCAATATCCTTGTTCTGCTTCTTTGTCTCTCCCTTTTTACTTCCTCCTCAATCCTGTTTTATTTTTCTCCACACTAGATGCCCTTTCTGGGCTATGGGAAGCAAATGTGTAGCTTGGGTGTAGTCAGGGAGAGGCTCTTGCTTCTGTCCCCAGCTTTCTACTGGAAGCTGCACACTATTTGCCTTACAGGTCCAGCTCTGCAGCTAGTTTCCAGCTTGCTTTGGTTGCTTTTATTTCAGTTTTACACACTGCTTGGATCAAGTTGTGTTACTAAGTTGAACTTCTGTTCTTAGTTTCTTGTTGTATACTAGTGAACTGTCTGTGGTTTAGAGCTGGGAAATGGTGCTTATAGGAGCTCTTGAGTGTGGAGGTTATTGGCCTCGGAGCTGAAGTTCGTTTCTTTGGAACTTGGACCAGTGCTCATTTTATTGGCAAAGTCAGGAGTTTTTTGTATGGTGACTCTTAATGTAATGACTTGGTTTTCAGTATTTATTGATCATACATGTAGTTTGTTGGAAACTAAGGATATGCCAGGAGAACCATAATCCAGAAGGAACCAGGAGCAGTTTACTGAATCCTGGGGTACATCAAGCACAGCATCACTAACTAGCTGGGAGAGGTGATTCTCCTCCTCTACTCAAGTGTGACGTCACCTTGAGCACTGTGTGCAGTTTTGGGTGCCACAATGTAAGATTCTGTGATTCACAGTGCAGTTTTAATGGCCAGCAGTCAGATGATGGGTTACTAACCTAAAAAAGCATCCAGCATTTTTCAGTGAACATTGAGACTGCTTCCTTCATTCTCTCAGTGGATTGAGAAGTGTTGCACGTATTTGTCTTCCTTCTAGCTTTTAAAGCAGACTGGCTGTGTCTCACTTGTGCCCATTAACTGAGCCATTTGCTTATGTAGCTGTGATGGTAGTTCAGGATGTTCAGGTGTACCTGGTGGCTAGTGATGGGTTGAAGCAGGAAGGAGTTTCCTTGTGAAAATATGTGGTGCCTGCCATTAGACTCTTCCCCTGCCCTGGTTCCCATTCCATATGGCTGTTAAAGCAAGGCTCATGTTCTACGGTCAAGTAGGTGGCTGGGAGAGATACTGTTAAAGTTGCAGTGTTGCAGCAATCTCCTTCCCACCTCAACCTCAATTGCTTTAAATTAATATCTACTTCTGAAAGAAAATCTTGTTGATATCACAATAATTATTTCAGTCTCTGTTTCCAGTTCACTTCAGGAGGGCAGAAATGTTGTCAGATCCTAAGGAGTCTATTTTTGTCTGGGAATGCCATGACTTTTCTTAAACTGACTTAAAGTGACTGGAATTGAGTTGGTAATGGAAATCCAACCTCATTATTTATGTTTGATCACTCTGAAGTGGCCCCAAGTACTACAACAGCCTTCTGCTGTTTGTTTAGAGCTGCTAAAAATGCAGGAAATGGGAGTTGCTTGCATATCTTGCATTTTTGACTAGCAACTGCCTTGTTAGTTGAGAGTTCTCTACATGTTATTGTTTGTGTAGGATCAAGTCAATACATCTGTTGGAGCTGACTCCAGTTCAAAATATAATGTAAGGAAACTGGTGGAGTACAAAGAAATGAGACCACGGTGTTCAGTGTAAGGGGTTGTGATGCTGGGGCAGTGCAGCTGATGGGAAGTTTTCTCATGTGTGCCCTGGTAAGGCAGAGCATTGGACGAACCTTTTCCTAGTGGAGGACGAGGTGTGAGGGTGTTTGCCTGCAAGCCTGATGGGTCTGTGGCTGAGCCTACTGCTGCTGATCATTTGAAGTCAGCATTTTGATTCAGCTAGCTACAGGACAGGATTCAAAAGTAACTTTTTTTTGGAAGCAAAACCAAATAGTTGGCTTGGTTAGCTGGAGGGAAATCAGCAAATAAGTAGTGTCAGAAATAAAAGATTGTTTTGGCCTGGAAGAGGATGAAGAGAAGTTTCTTTCTGTGAACAACCTCCTAGAAGAAACAACAGGTTGTTATTTCTTCTCTGTGCTGGGATAATTTTCTCCCCTATAACACAGAGAGAGAAACATGTATACTTCTTTCCTTAGTGGCTTTGTTCAGCTGGCAGATCACACATCCTTTGGAGAAGCATTCCACACACAGTGTCACCTGGATAAGTCTGTGGAAGTGGGTTTGTTCCGTTTTGTTCTAGGCCAGAGAGAAGGATGCTCAAGTCATAAATGTAAAATGGTAAATATCTGCCTGAGATTTGCAGAACGAGTTGATGAGGCTTATCCAAGCAGTAGCAGAATTTAGGGAAATATTAGTTTAAAGCTTGTTTGGGTTAGGAATCCAAATGTCTGTGGTGTGCGTAGTAACAAATCTAACTAAGGGAGAGCTTTTGGAGGTAGAAGGGAAGTATAAAATCTCTGATTTCTCCCTGGTTGCTAGAAGTCTGAGAGATTATGTTCTGTAGGATTTGGTTTTGGTGGAGGGCAAGTAGTCTTGAATGAAAGTAGATGATGATCGTGTAATGGCATAAAAGCAAGTTACTGGTGAGATTTCTGAGAGAATACATGGAGCTGGCAGGGAACCCATTCTTAGCTGTGGTGTGGATGACGAGTTTTTTTTCCAAATTGCATGATTGAATGTGCATGCAGAGAGAGAAAAGAGACCCAAGACAGTGGTCATGCAAATGAACAGAAGTAAACACATACCTGATTATTGGGAAGGGACAGTAATCCAAGGAGAATGGTGATTATCAACTGATGCAGAGGTACAGGGCAAAAAGGATAACTTAAGGTTTATGTAAGAAGACATTGCAAAAGTTGAAAATGCACTAAAGGAGTTTGGGCAATAAGCATAAAAAGCTTGTTAAGCATTTTGTATGATTGCTTAGCTTTGTCTTTTTTTTTTTTTTTTTTTTAATTTTCTGATTTTTTTTTTTTTTCCCTGAGGGTTGGGGAAATGTTTTTTGAGGACCTGGGTATAAAGTATCTTTTGTGTATCAATTTTTAACTGAAGGTAGGTTTGGAACAAGGAAAACCTCCATTTTCAATTTTTGCTCTGTGAAAGTTGATAAAATAGTTAAAATTATTTAAGGGTTGCTCCAATTAGATTGCTTGCTCACTTGTCGACCTTTAAGGCACTAGCAAGAGTTTTTAGACAGTTTTCCTGTGGCCCATCAGATGAGCTTTCTGAAACCTGTAATGGAGTTAACATTTTTGTGGACATATCTGGAGTATCTCTCTGTCACAATGAAAGAGCACAAGAATAGGTCAGGCATCTATGATATTTTCCATGTGTTTTCTTCCAAATTTGAGCTATTTGCTGCTCAGGAATTTTATGAGTTTAAGTGTTCTCTACTTAGAAACCCTCTGTTCAGCCTCCATTAAGTGCATGTTATGGATACTAGAAATTTGTGTCTTGTGGTTAGAAATTCCTTGGGCATGCTTATGTGTAGTGTGAGTAATCATGTTCTGTGTTGGTCTTGAAATATGCCACATGCTACTTTATACTGAGTGAAATAAGGGCTTCTGGGAAAAGCCATTTATCACAAGGCCTGGTATAAAAACAAGTCGGTAAAACTGGTCAGAACTCTGCAGAGGAACAGTATTAGGAGGTTTTTTGATGTTGTAGTGAAGTCCTAGTAAAAGGAAAGAAGGGGAGAATTCTAGGAAAGAAGAGAATGCAGTAAGAGGGCTTCTAACTCAAGTACTTTATGAACAAGATGATACAACTTGATGAATAGCAGCCCTGAATGACTTTGATTACCCAAGAAATCCCTTCTGGACAAGTGCTTAGAGTGGGGGAAAAAAACAGTCTGAAAGCAAACGAGCTCTCCCAAATGATGATTCGGAGCATGGAAAGTTACAGAAAACAGTGTTTAAGTGTAAGAAATGATGGGTATTTCAAAGGCATCAGGTGATAGGTCTTGTGCTTCATTTCTGTGGTCTGTTGCTGCCTTCTGCACGTTACCAGCTTCCAGAGAAAATACTCCCTTCCTGTCTTCTGGCTTTCTTGGTGGAGTGGCTGTGAGGTTGGTAAAGTGTCTCCACTGCTCTCCCCAGTTGCATTTATAAAGGATCTTCTCCCAGCTCCAGTGCCCTTCCTCTTTCTGTCAGCATGAGCAAGGAGTGGATTTGGTCAGTTTGAATCCTATTTCTGTCTATAATGGTCTGAGTAGGGACAGTGAAGCAAGAGGAACAAAAAAAAATAGATGCTGTATATGCTTTGGGAAAGCTTGGTGGTGTACAAATATCTCAGTTGCCTGTTCTTGATAGGATCAAATCATTCTGTGTTATCACCCACCACAAGGTCAAAAAATTCCGTGGTAGCTTCTAAACCAGAGGTAATACTTCGAGTAACAAAAAAAGTTACCCTTTCTTCAATTTTCAGCTATAGAATATTGTGTGGGTTTTGGTGGTTGTTTTGCTTTACTTTGAAGTTTAAGAGTAATTAGAAGTGCTTTGTCTAAAAACGCAGCATAAATCTGGGCCAATAAAGCTTTGCCACTTGTTTTTTTTCTTTTGTGCTTCATCTGCATCTCATAGTTACACATATATGGGAAAGTTAATGGAAGTTCTCAAAATGTGAATGTGAGACTGAGTTTCTTAAAGTGACAGTTTGTATGTTTAAGAGTTAAAGGAACTAAACAGGACTGAAAGTGCTGTGCATGGGGACAATTCTTAAGTGTCTCACTCTTGTCACACCTTGGTTTATTAGTACATCTGCCTTTTAATTAGGCAAGCNCTAGGTTTTGTCTTTTCATGTGGTTTTGGTGAGAGAGTGAACTGTAGGTGGGGGGGGGATGGATGTTTTGAAAGTTTCCTTCTGGTTTCTGGGTTTTTTTTTCTTCTTTTTAGTGTTAGTTAATAAAGTTTCTTCTTTATGCTTTAAGTTGGGTGACTGTGCTCCTTTTTTGGTCCTACCTCACAGCAGAAATTGAGAAAAATATATTTTCATGGGTGCACTGGCCTTTGGCCAGTGTCAAACCATGACATTCTTGGTTCCCTGACCGGGAATCGAAATTTGGTAAATAAACCCATGACATGGGCCAATAAAGCTTTGCCACTTGTTTTTTTCTTTTGTGCTTCATCTGCATCTCATAGTTACACATACATGGGAAAGTTAATGGAAGTTCTCAAAATGTGAATGTGAGACTGAGTTTCTTAAAGTGACAGTTTGTATGTTTAAGAGTTAAAGGAACTAAACAGGACTGAAAGTGCTGTGCATGGGGACAATTCTTAAGTGTCTCACTCTTGTCACACCTTGGTTTATTAGTACATCTGCCTTTTAATTAGGCAAGCAATCATGTGATCTTCTCTGCAGTCATGAAGACTAGAAGAATAAGCTATTTTTATTCTATGTAAATTCTTAGCATAAATTAATTCATCATGCATGCACAACTGGGATCCTTCAAATATTCTGTTTTTAAATCTGGTACTTGATTCATTTCTTTTGAGTTCAGATTTGCATCTTGCTTTCTGTAGTTTATGCTGTGACTTTGTGCCTCAAGCTTGCTGAGTAGTAAGCACTGGTTTCTGTCGGCATTTAAGCTGCCCTACCAGTTTCACCTGTGAAGTATAAGGAAAATTCAGAGAAGGGATATTCAGGCAGCTGAATAAACCAGTTTCTTGCTTTTAATTACGCACCTGGTTTGACACGATTAGGATTTTCTAATCAAAAATACAATTAAAACTTCCCATGTTATATCAGACACACAGCAGAAATTTAGTTTATTTTTAGCCTATGCCAATGGCTGGTTGCTGAATACGTATGAATACTTTGGAATTGTATACATCTTATTAACAGTCTGGTGACATGAAGTAAATGGTAGTTTACTTTCAAGTAAACTTCACTTGATACTTGTGTATCGCTAGGAAAATTTATTCCGTCATTTTAATAAATTCTTTTATCTTTCCTCAGGAGTTTTCTTTCTTTTGTCCTTGCAATTCTCTTCTCCCCTCCCACTGAGGAGGGAGTGGGCAACCAGCTGGGTGGTGCTTAGCTGCCTGCCAGGGATAACTCACCACAAGCTACCCTCAAATGCTGGATAAATTCAAAGGCATGTGTGTTGAAAAGCGTAATTTAATCAACTACAGTTTTATTGACACACTGTCTTGGATTGCAAAGTGAAACAATAATGAGAACTTGCCATTATAAAACTGTTGAATTGTCATCTTAAATACTGTTGATCGCTGGTTTTTACTTAAATAAAGAGTGCTTAGTGATTTCTTATGAGATGGAAAGTCTGGCTGTAAAAAGTAATGAATGCCAGAAAGAAATACTGTTTGGAGCATGCTTCCTTTACCTCATAATGTGCTGGGCAGGCACTCAATGAAATGGAATGCAAGTTACAAATCTGAAAATGATCATAAAAATGTTTTAATTCCATGTCTAGTAAGTCATACTTAAATTCATGCTTCTTGTGTTGTTTAAGCAAACTAGCCAATGAGAGTTTTAATATTTGTAGGTAATGTGTATGCTACCTGAAGATGGAAGTATCCATTTGGTTTTAGTATCAGTTTAGAGAAGGATGTGAATTTTAGTCCTTCTGCTATAGTTTCTTGCCCTCATGCTGCTTTTAAAGCACTAGGAGTGTGATCAGCTGCGACAGGACTGTACAAAAGTGAACTCTGGAGCTAACCTATTACAAAGATTTATTTAGAGTGTTTTGTACCTTATATTTCTGATGCATGTGGGTTTTGGTTTGGACAGCAGCCAGCTGACATGTTTCTCTTGAACAGAAACCACAAGGTCCTGGGGTTTCATGCCCATGTAGTGGCTACAGATATTTTTCTAGATGAGCATTCCTTGCAAGTCTGTCATCTAAAGCCATATTTTCCAGACTTTATTTTACTTGTAGGTCATTGTCAGCCTTGACTGGTATTCACCCTAACTAAAATTTGAAGCTGGCGATCTGCTCTCTATTGTCGCCTTTAAAATGATGAGTGCTCTTCTGAACACAGTTTGGGAGCTTGAAAAATTACATGTGGAGGCCATTGATTAGGCACAACAGGTTTCATCCAGTGTGGCTGAGTGATGATGTGTTCTTGAGAAAATATTTCTGCACTGACATAAATCAGTCTGTTGTGCTCTACAAGCGAGCACACTTAATTGCATTGGGGGTGCCAGTGGGTGCTGGTAACCCGTATCTTTGCAAGTTAAATTGAATGCATTTGATGGAATGGTAACAGCTTTGTAAAACGGGTAAATTCTGTTCAATTTCCCTTGGAGACAAGATTTAATGCAATGAAACTGCCTCTCATTTGTCTCACTAATATGCTTCATTAAGAATGTATTTTCTTGCTGCTTTCTCCTGGAAGCTGGATAGAGCTTCATGTCCTGATATCCAGAACAGCTGTTTCTCAAAGCTGTGTTCTTTGTTTCTAGAGGATATAATGTTCAGTGCCATCTTAGGTCCTTTTTGCCACAAAGGAGGGTAATTTTATCTGTTAGTGCTTTAAGAAGTAGCTGACTGATTTGGTGAAACATTTGTCCTCTGTATGTAAGATGAAAAATTAAATGTCTATCTTGTGTTTGAATTTTACCAGAAAACCTGACATGTTGGAAAGCTGAAGTAATTATTTGGCAAAAATATAGTTGAGCCTAATTTTCTCCCAACACTTTGAATTCTCTGAACATGTGGCTGTAATTTTTTATAGAAAAAGTCCTGGGTATCAGGTATGGGGAGGAAAAAAGTGTGATCTTTCAGGGTGTATAAGTTGAGGTAAGCAAATAAATACTTTGAAGTGGTATTTCAAATCCGTTCTACTTGGCATATTTCCACTATTGTACCCAGTAGTCTGCTTGATTGTTTGGAATTGCTCTGAAGCTCTGAGGTATGTTGCACATACCTTACATACCATACATATGTTGCACTTGGCTGAAGTGAGCTGAATGACTGTGTTAGGCTGAGGGAAAAATAAAGACAGCTAACTAGTTTTGAGAAGTATAGTACTGGATATTCAGGGCTGACCAGCCTCTCCACTTTCAGAGAATACCTTTGCATTGCTTTTTTGGAGTGCTTCTCAGTCTCTTTATCGCTCTAAAACATTGGAAACTACAGTGGTGTAAGGAAGCATTTTTAACTTACTGAGACTATGCCAGTTTCTAGTCTGATGTTAGAAAAGTGATGTAAGAGTTATTTAGGGACATAGTCCTGAATTTCTTACTGATTTGGGAATGACCTGATTTACAGAAATAAATTATTTATTATGCATTGCTTAAATACTTGTGCCTGCAGTACTAAATATATGTTAATAATATTGTAACAAATGCTTACTATCCCTAGAAATAGTTCAGGTGAGTTAAAGAAATGAGGACATTAAAGGGTATAGTTCCTTTTAATCTGCCTAGGTAGTAAGACTGCTTTGAGAATTTCTGCAATCTGGAATAATTTTCTTTTTTTTTTCTTTGGGGCTTACTTAACATTTGCAAACTTAAGCATATGTTTTGGTGTCTCCCTGAGTTGCTACTTGCCCAATTTAGGATGCTCAAGTAAATTATCGTCTTTGGTATATTATTGATCTACACACTGGACACACCTTGCAGTCTGTGTTACCAGCTTCTGTGCTGTTTCTTAGTGTTATGTAGCCCACACTTTCATGCTCTTCACTTTTGAAAGTTGCTTGCTGAATCAACTTTCTAATCGCTATAAAAACCTAAGCCTTTTCTGATCTACAAATCTTGTGCATATAAGTAACGTAAAAAGAAAGCCCTTAACAATCACAATTTGGAAGTACATCCCCTAGCTCAGTAAAGTGAGTTTCTAGGTGGTAACCATTGAGAAACATTTGGATTCTCTTAGTTATGAAACAGAGGGATTAACAGATAATGGATCAGTGCAAACAGAATGGGTTTTAAATAATATCCTATGTTTCAATAAAATGCCTACTTTGTTCAGTATATCGGGTTAGAGGCATAAGAGTGCTGTGTATTTTGGAGCAGATGAGAAATTTTCTCCTAGGGAACTGATTTTGTTAGAAAATGGTGATGTGATTCAGTTAAAATGCTCTGTGGGAATCCTGGCAGAACTCTTGATGGAATTGATAAACCCTCCTTGGTGCCTTCCTGCCGTGCTGGAGCTGCCGGCTCCTGGCAGGCACTCGGGGGCTGCACCATGCAGGGCTCCTGCTCCCCTCCCAGGCTCTGGGGCCACACACCCTCCCTCTGCCTGGGGCTGAGAGAGAAACTGTTCCAAAACTCCTGCTTCAGAGTCAGCAGGAGTCTGTTAGCCAGGAAAAAAAGAACCTGGTTTGGTTTTTGTTTTTCTAAAGACTGAGTTGGTCTCCAAATCGCTTTCTTGGAATCAGCGTTTTCTTTAACTTTGCCATAATTTGGGGGTGAAAAGAAGCTAGGGGCAAAGAGAGGTTCCAGAGGGAATGCTTTGCAGGGTGACATTTGTGCTTTACAGCAGGTGCTAGTAGGGACTGAAGGAGGGGGCTGAAGGGCTACATGCACAGATGGTGATAGACCGTGCTGTACCAGTCTGGGAAAATGATTAATCAATACTACAGGGACTTATTCTAGCACTAAGTTCTTTTAATTTGGCCTTATGTTTCTCTGCTCAGGAGTTCTGTAAGGGAATGTTCTAAATGTGATGCTGATTCAGGATCATGATGGTTTTTGAAAGTAATAAAAACAGTTCTTTGGCTTTTAGCTGGATCTTGATGGAAATGGCAGTGAAGAGAACAAATGTTCTACCCATGTTTCTAATTGTAAGTTGCATAAATATGGCTTGGATTTTAATGAAGGGGACTTGGGATAATAATACTGAGGAACAGCAAATGATAAGTAAGCAGGATGTTTAATGCACATTTTCATAGTCCTATTGCACTTGTGTTGCTGTAGGTAACCTTCATTCTCATACTTCCCAAATTTTGAGAGCTTGTGTTTTCAACTTTTATTGATCTCTTAAAAGGATCCCTGTAACTTCATAATTTTTTTTGACAAAATTAAATGGGAAAAAAGTCACACCAATGTAATTAATTAATAGCACTGGAACTTTGAGATTCCTGATGCATGTTGTTGCTTCATGAGTTACTGGGGAATGTTGTCATCATTTATGGAGGATCTGTGCTGGAGGAAGAAAGTGTTTTCCAGTGACCACGAGGCTACTTATCTCTTCTTTAATGTTAGTCATCTTCTTACTGCTTGACTTTTCCTCCTTGTCCTGTTCCACTCCCTCACACAGGTCAAGATTTTACTAATCTGGTTTCTTTTAATACTTAACTCAGTTGGGGTTTTCTGCCTGAGCTAGAACCTCTTCCTACTCTGCTGGGTTACACTGCTGCTCTTAGGCACTTCCTTCTTGTTAGGTTGAGTCGTTGGTCAGGAGCCAGAGATGACACGAACTCCCTGAGTGCCTTTAACGAACAGTAGGTTTTATTGTTTGGAACTATTTTTATAGGGCATTTGAATTTCTTGGGTTTACATGCCTGATTGGTCATGGATTTCTCTCCACCTAGGTCTCTGGCTAGTGGTGTGCCTGCATCTAAGTTTGAACAGGGTTGGCTGAGGGTTCCCTGTATGAGTTTGAATCCAGCTTATCCCTGTCTGCCTAGGGACCTGTTCCACCTCCAGGCAGGTTGAGCCTGGGGGCCTGCCATGGCCGAATTCATCTTTGCAGCCACAGAGTGGCTGCTGCTGTGACACCTTCTCCCTGATGTTCCTTGTCCAAAACAGGCCACCTTCTCTCCCAGTCACAGCTTGAAAGTTTCCTGTTCAGGACCTACTTCCAGTACTTCTCCAGGTGTTAGCAAACAGTTCTCCCTGCAAGGTGGTTCATCACATCTTTTTTTCCTGCCCTCAGCCTCAGCTCTTCAGTCTGTCCTCCTTCTGTCTTGTTTGTTTGATTCCCACCAACCTGCTGATCACAATTCCCTTTCCCATGCTTTCCCTGCATGTTCAGTTCTTGAAGATTGTCCTGATCCTTTCCTCACATTTCTCCTTCATGCCCAACCTCTTTATTGGCCCTTTTCATTCCCCTTTTTGTCTGCCACCTTTGCAGTACTTCAGTTTCTTCTGCCACTGTGGATATCAGTGGTGAGGTGACTGAGGTTGCTGGAAAGGTAGACATGAATTGTCTGCGGGGACTCAACCTCAATCCAGCAGGAGCTATACTCAGGGGAGAAATAGCCCTGAGCCCAAGAATGCTTGCTTCCTCCATCAAAATGGCTCATGATTGGATCTAATGTGTGTGGGAGGTTGGAGCACACATGAAATCCTCAGAGATTTTAGTCAGATCCTTAAAAATATTTACTCTCTGTTTGTAAATATGTTTGTTGGAGGCGTGGAGAAGGACACTGAGGGGACAGACAAGTTCTTTTAGGGATCTTTGGCAGAATGATGATGGCACTAAATCATATGAGTTATTTTCTTTACAAGTTATTATGATTAGTATAGCACAGAATTTATTATCAGAATGACACATGATTTCTACAAGCAGAATCAATATTGTGCAATTTAAAAGTATCATAATACAGAATTTATAATACAACTTCACTTCTAATTTCTAATCACCTTTGCAGATCAATACAACAGTTATAATTTAGACTCAACATTTGTATGAAAGACTGAGTCACACCCTCCATCCTTGGAGAAAGAGAAGTTCCCTTACTAAGAAGTTACTTACAGTAATAAAAAGATGCATTAAAAAAGAATGTGATGTGTAAACCAAAGTCACCTAAGGCTGAATATCAAGATTGTAAAGTAGTATGCTATAGAATGTTTTTTTTCAAGGAATTAAGAAAAATTATCCTTTTTTAAATATTTGTGCAGATGAAATGCACAAATATCCTTTAAAGAGGCACACTCATGTTATAGGAGGAAGATTGTGAAGCAATATATTCCTTTAATTTGTGTCTTCTGAAAACGCCTATGTTTGAGTTTGAGAAACTCAATATATAGTGTAACCTCAAGTGGTGCTCACAAAGCTGCTTGAAACAGGCTGCTACTTTGCACTGTCATGCTTAAGTAGGACATAGAGCCCCTAAATACCCATGGAAATTTAAACACAGGGAACAAAAACTAGGCTCCAATCCAAAGCCAGTTGAAGCTGATTAAAAGACTGCTTTTGGCTATGGAGTGCTCTGGCATAAGCCACTTGCTAGATTTGAGTTTCAGGTGTTCAGACAGACTTGTCAGGTTCGTTAAGTTTGTGGCTTTTTCTCCTGATTTGTGTTTGAATACTGTCCATGACTATAGGAGATATCCCAGTGTGTACAGTGCTTGAAGCCTTACATATTTTCACTATTGAGTTCTAAAAATAGTTAGTAGATAATATTCAATACCTTAAAACTACACTTAATCAATCACCAGATCATGTATTCTTCTTTTTTATGGCTTGACACTATACACTGCTAACTCACAGGTATACCTAGAGATGATCTACTTACTTGTATAAGATATGCCTACAATTAGGATAGAGTTGAGGAAAATACCTTTATATAGTATGAAGTTCTTGATTTGGCTAGTTATAATGTGCTCCTCCATTCTTCCATGCTGTTAGTTACCTAAACTTTTCAAGCCAGGAAACAGAAGAGAGCAATATGTTTTTTACATAAGATATGTCTGTAGAGTTACAAATACAGATTAAAGTGAGAGGTGATGATCTGCCTTACTCACATGAACTGCTTTGTTTCACTTGTTTGCATGCTTATCTTCTGTTTTAGAATTAGAAAATAAAATATTTACGTTTTATCGTAATGGTTTTTGAGTACCGTCCAAGTTAGTTCCTTCACTTAATTTCACTTGGCATGTTTCCCCACTTATGTTCAGGCCAGCCTGTAAAATTAAAGCTATATGTAGTTATTAGTTGTCTGTGTGCTGTGTCTCCAGTTTCTTCCAGTTGAGAAAGTTGTAAAGTCACTCTTGGAGCTAAATGAAAATTGTGTTCCAAATGCCAGTAGAAGTGTAGAGCTTGTTGTCTCTTTTAGCTGAGCCCTTTTCCTCATATACTATTCAGCAATAAAATTTTCCTTGGTACAGAAAAAAAGGTTTTGGAAAACTCTGACCTACAATTCTGTAAAGCATCCTGAGAAGTGGGTTTTAGCACTTGAGGGTCAAAATGTTTGCATCAGTGGAAATTGTTTTAACTAATTTATTTTGTATTTAACCTCTAGGTTCCAGCAAGATGTGGAGTGACAGTCCGAGACAGCCTAAAAAAAGCACTGATGATGAGAGGTCTTATTCCAGAATGCTGTGCTGTTTACAGAATACAAGATGGGTATGGTTTGTGTGGGATGTTTTTTGCTCTTAGAATCTCTTATTGGAGCTACCCAGGATGGCCAGTTCTATCCAGAAGTTGTTTACAAAGTTCAGAATTTTATGATATTTTGCACTAAACAATTTGCACGTCACACACATGTTGA
Organism: Bombycilla garrulus; assembly: GCA_013400315.1. Classification (NCBI taxonomy): domain Eukaryota; kingdom Metazoa; phylum Chordata; class Aves; order Passeriformes; family Bombycillidae; genus Bombycilla; species Bombycilla garrulus. The sequence goes on along the minus strand of VXBU01006628.1, from coordinate 831,395 downwards.
AAAGAATGTGTAACTCCTAGGAAAAGGCTCAGGCATAATATTGGTTAGTGTGAGATTATGGCAAAACACTCATTAATCAAACTGATGCTAACCAAAGAAGTATTAAATAGGTTGTGTTTAGCTTCTTGGTTTTGTTTAGTTTGGCTGTAATGCCTTTTTAACTAAGGACGGAGTTCCCTTGGGAGGAAAAAAAAAAGGAATTTTCATCCCTAAAGATCTGTATATAATCTATATATAATCTGTATATAATGTACACAATTAGCAATCTCTGTGGAACTCTTACACAACAGGTACCTTCACAAACACTTTATTTGATCAGAAAGCCATCTGCCACGTAGAAAACAAGTAATTGGCCACTACTGGAGCAGGTTGAAAAAGTGCATTTCCTTCCTGCAGTTCGTCCAGGGAAGGTGTGCTTTGTTTGCTGTGTACTCAGCCTAAGGTCTTGCTTCTAAAGTTTCCTGCAGTTAGACTGGGTAGCAACCCCCCACAGTGTAACTTTTTAGCTGATCTCAACAACTTTGGCAAGAGACATGCAAGGGCTTGTGTGCTGATGCTAATGAGAGGCTTATTTGCACTTTAGAGAGAAGAAGCCAATTGGCTGGGACACAGACATTTCCTGGCTCACGGGAGAGGAGCTGCATGTGGAAGTTTTGGAGAATGTGCCACTCACGACACACAATTTCGTATGTACTGGCTTTTGTGACATGCTGAGTGGGGTTACATCAACTTCATACTTTCAAATTCAAACTACCAGCTTGGAATATTTTGCATCTGTAGGATGTGGTGGGAGTTGCAAAAGAAGTTTTTAATCACAGTAGCTCAAATGAATTAGATAGAATAGTGTTTGAAATAAGTGATGCTAGAGTATTTTATCACCCTTAAACTTTCATGTTTTGTTGGAATACACCCTCTAAAATCTATAAATGTAGGGGGTTTATATCAGCACTGCATTGCAGAGCTGTAATAATAATCTACTATTTCTGTATTGCTGTATCTATAAAATGTATTCTGGGCCTCCCTGCTGGCTCTGCAGCAGCAATTAACTAATGAACTAACTATTCCCAGAGCAGTGCTGACATCATCAATGATGCAGTGCACAAATATGTTTTGACCTGATAAGGCACCGAGTTAAATGGAAGCTGCTAAACAGAATCTAAATGTTTCCAGCTACATACAAAATCCTGGAAGTAATGTTTGTCACATTGGGAAGAAAGACCTTCTATTTCAGCTTAAAAGATAGCGAAACTCTGTCTGCAAGCTGAGCCAACCTATTTAGCTCAAACAAGCTGTTTGGGTTATGGCTAGTTAGGTGAACTCTAGTAGGCTTAACATTTTTTTTATATCCCTCTGAAATTCTGATTATTACATGTAATAACAGAACTAAGAATGTTTTTATGCTAGGTATTGCTAAATTTGAAAATTTACTAAATAATGTCCCCCCTGTAACTTGGGGAGAATGCATGATCACCCTTCTGTGATTCTGAATGTTTCTGAGTTTTCAGTAGTCAAAATTATAACTGTATGTGTATTTCCAGTCCTGTGAGTATTAGATAGAGGTGTTCTTTGGCTTCTGGAAAAGTTAGAATATGAAATAATATTTCAGTAGCTTTTGTTGTTATAGGTTGTAGCCAAATAAATTCTCAATGTTTGTGTCTGGCATGATAATGCTGAAGCTTTGCTTCAGGTTTTTTGCTCTTATTCTTACTGTAGTAAAGTGAAGCATTAATTCCAAGACACAGTTGAAAGGAAGTTTTAAAGCATGAAAACTGTGTCAAAAAGGAGACCATCTTTCATGTAAATCTGTTTGATACATGAAACTGTTGCTCCGGCATCACAAAAGAGGCTTTAAGTACCCTTGAGGGAGGTAAAAACAAATAGCCTATCTTGGGCTTACAGAAGTACTCCAGGTAATTGTGATTATTTTTGAACAATGTAGGTACGGAAAACGTTCTTCACGTTAGCGTTCTGCGACTTCTGTCGAAAGCTGCTTTTCCAGGGATTCCGGTGCCAGACCTGTGGCTACAAATTTCACCAGCGCTGTAGTACAGAAGTGCCACTGATGTGTGTTAATTATGACCAACTTGAGTAAGTAATCACAATTGATTTTCAAGCTGAGCCTTTTAATAAGTGTACAGCTGTCAGTGATTTCTTGTGTTAAATCTGTAATTCAGGAAGTCAGAGGAGGGGCCTGAAAAAAAAAAAATTGGAGTTGAACTGTTTTTGTGGGACTGCTTAATTCAAACTCTTTCTGCGCTAGCTCAGACAACCAGTTCATATTTCTTTGCTGGTCTATGAAGTGCTTTTTTTGAAGCATGTAATAGTGTTGCTGAGCACTCGACTGTATCAGACAGACTGCTCGTTGTTCACAGTTGTTATTACTAATCAAAACTGGTTCTTTATTTGTGTGATCACTAAGGCCCTGTTTAAAATTTAGCTGTGGGTTTATTCTCTTCAACCTGAAAAAATGTTAAGAGACACTAGCTGATTATAATGAAATTGCAGTTGCTTTTACAATAATTGAAAATAAATCTGCTAGCAAGATTAATGCCTAGGTAAGAAACATAAAAGAGAATGACCCAAACAGTCCAGTGTTCTTGGATTGAGTTACTGATCTATTTGTGTAAGTCTTTGATGTAGATTTAGGGTCTGGTGTAAACTGGCTCTGTTCTATTTGATTAGTTTCAGCAGAGGCTATTAAGTCTTTTAGATAGATTTTTGTATAAGGAATAATTTCAAGTGCTATTTTTCTCCCAAAGAATGAATTTAATTTCAGTTTATTTTAGTATTTGTAACTGTTTCCATTCGCTGAAGTTTGTGCTCAGAGTGTAGGTTTATGTACTGATAGATATAAGTTGTGCATTTTTGAAGAACCAGATGTTTACAATTCCAGCTAAAAGATTAAAAAATTAATTTCCACAAAGTTTATATTTAAGACATGATCTGTTGATCATCTGTGAAGTAAATAATACTTTTAACAAATCTTGCAGATTTAATGTGTTAGTGTGATCTTTATTTTTAAATCTAGAATTTAATTAAATGAGGTTTTTGGGGTTTGGAGTCGTCTTTTGCAGTTTTTGAGTATTATGTTGTGAAACTTCTGGGTTTTGCACAAGTTAGGTTGTTTTTTTGTTCTTGCCTCACAGTTTGCTGTTTGTCTCCAAGTTCTTTGAACATCACCCCATACCACCAGAGGAGGCCTCCTTAGGAGAGACCACCCCAGCATCTGGATCATACCCCTCAGTGCCCGCCTCAGATTCTGTTGGGTATGAACTTATTTGTGCTGTTTAATAAAATAACATTTCAATACTGTGCTAAGGAACTCTCAAAATACTATTTTGCAGCTATGCATTGTTGTAATCTGACTTCTCATGCAAGTATATCCACCTATGCACAGCTTAAAAGAAGTGAATATTTTCTTTCACATGAATTCTATAAATTAGTAATGAGCCTAGGTTAAGAGTGTGTGTAACTGTCTGAAGAATTGGGACATTACCTGTTAAACTCATTTCTTCTACATGATAGCTTAGACCTGGTCTAAACTGGAAAGATTTTATACTTAAAATTAATGTAAACCAAAATTTGGTCCTCACAAATGCTTTTAGTTGGTTATCAAAATATAATTTATATGCTTTGAAGTGACATAGCTCAGTTTCAGAATAAACCACATTACTATAAGGCTGATGTGAACAGGTGCCAGTTCCAGGTTCATGATAGTGCTTTAGTAGCTTTTCCACATACACTGCTTTAGTATCCTCCAGACCAGCTGTCTTCTTCCTGTTCATGTTGGGGTGTACCAATAGCATCTGTTTGCAGCTCCAGGTTTTGTGAAAGTAGTTCTCTAAAGGTGACCATCCCCCTGTTTTTCCAACTGAGATTCTGGACCCTTTCTCCATGAAGAGCTAAGAGACCATATTTAAATTATGTTCCCAGTAGCAAAGAGATCAATGACACCATCCCTTAGGCAGTTGAACAAGTGTCTGGGAAGACTTACTCAGGGATGTATATCACACTCAAGAAACCTGGTGCATATTTATCAACGACACCAAATACAGAAGCCTTCAGAAAACCATTCCCAGGACTTGTGTGCTGTGTGGAGCTGAGCTGAATGTGGCAGAGAGGCTCTCGTGGATTAGTGAAAATTGTGCCTGAACTAAAGCAGAAACACACTGGAAGCTACAGAGGCACCTCTGGACTCTTAACTAGAAGATAAAGTCTCTGGGCACTCAAGACAATTTTATGGAAGACCAAATAAAATGCCTCCCAGGAAAAGAGAGATTGACAGTCCTGCAGAGGGAACCTCACTTGGTAAGCACAGAGATTATGTTCTTACTTGTACTATTCTTTGCAGATTGAAGTGAATTCACAAGTATTTCTTCAAGGCAGTGAATGTTGCCTTTAGATCCTGTGGATATTAGTACAGCAGATTGTGGGCAAGGCTGCTTGTCAAGTATTTGTCATAGTGCAGCCAAAATTGTAATGAACTAGAACTATTAATTAATGAAGAAACTTGCTCATATCAATTGTATTAAACACTAGTGGATGTCAAAGGCACTATGTAGGCCTAAACCTAATATTCTAAACTGTCCCGCTTTTCAATTGCCTTTGCCTCACATTGGTCCATTCTTACCAGCTTGTGAGGTTACAACAATATGGATTATCCTGATACATGTGCTGCTTCAGGCAGTCTTGGTTTTGTCAAGTGAAAACAGAAAGAAAAAATTTGAGACCAAAGCTGGTTAATGCCTTGTGATCTTTAAGTTAACATACGTAAAAATGTTAACATTTAAATATACTTGCTAGTTGCTTCTTAGGAGCTTTTCTCAAGTGTTGCATCTATAAATGTTTGCAGAAGATGTAAAAGTTTTCTAGCTTTCTCCTTTCTGCTTTTCTGCTTTGTTGTACACTTTATTGTTAAAAAAAAAAGACATACACCATGCCAGCAAAATTCTTTTCATTTGGAAAATGGTTTATGATTATCAGCTGGTGTTCACTTGTAATATGTGTGTTAGTCATGGAGTGTTCCCCTGGCATCTGTCTATGTAGTATTTCCTTTCCAGAATTAACTCTGATGTTACTGGATGAGCTTATGGACCTGTCCATACCTTTTTCCAGTTATCTTTCTTGGCTTTCTTTAGTAATACTTCTCTGCTTTTCAAGAACATAATTGTGGAAATATTAATCTAACTGATTTAAACGGCTGGCCTTTTCTATAAAAATATGTGCTCACCTGTGGTTTTGTTAAAGAGGACTGCTATAATATGGGACAGCAGCTCAAGTAGAATAGAAAAAAAGGCTGACATTTGAGCTTATCTTGTCTGGGAGGAGAATGTGGGACTGAAATTTGAGAGCTGAACAATGGGATGGAAAATACGAGGAACTAGTGCTTTAATAACACTTCTTAGATTAGTAATGTTCCTTTGATTTCTCTGTTCTCCTAGCATCTTGTGTGGCACAGCTCACAGAGGAAGCAATGTCGTTTGGTAAACCTGAGGGAAGAGAAGGCGAACATCGTTCTTTATCTCTAGCCTTGTGAAGGGATCCCAGCGGCAGGCAAAGCGCCCAAAAGAAGAAGTTTGTGTTGCACGACAAGTTTGAGAGCGAAGGCGTGTGTGACATGCTGAGACACTGTCCAGGGAGCAGATGGAAAAGTTTGAAAGAGAAAGGGACATAAAGGAAAAGACCATTGGACATGATGCAAAAGCTGCTAAACGTGCTGGAGAGCTGTTTCACTTTGCTCATGTGTAACATCCCAAAGCAATCCAGACTTGTAGCTTTTAATTCTTCCAATTTTGAGCCATAGGCAGTGCCTCCAGGTTTTCCACCACAAAATGAGGGAACACACATGCTCCCATGTCACGTTTCTGAATCCCTTATAAAATGGTGTTCAGCCTCCACATTGTTTTGTGTCCCGTTTTAATTCTTTCCATATCCGTTGTCCTGTTGTGCCAAAACAACCATTTTAGTTACAATCTGCAGTTAACTGGAAAGAAAGGCTTAGGTCTCCCTGCTAAGAGCCATTTGTAATAAAAGTGAAGTACGGAAAATGTATATCATACATTGTATTTGTTTCATTCATTGCACTGTCAGGAAGTTTCTTCTCCATCTTGGCTCATGAAATATGAGCACAGAATTTCTGTGAACCCAGTTCCCTCAGTCTCAGATACATGAAAGAGAGAGAAATAAGCAAGTTGGCATGATCTTGGCTCTTCAGCAAACAACATTTCCCAATATGCTTCATCTCTGTTGGAGGAAGAAAAGGGGTATGTCTGGTGCACCATTCTTGGAAGCTTGCCAGTCCTTGCCTTTTGAGCAGGCTCCAGCTTGTGATTGAACACCTCTGCTTTCCTTTCTGTCTTCCAAATGTTCACTGATGATTCTGCTTCAGCCGAAGATACTTGAATGTCTGGAAAAGCTTCTGAAAAGCCAAGGGAGCAAAGATACAGTCTTAAAATATTACATTTTATGCTACAATGCCATTTAGATCCTGTGGTGTGTAAGTGAGCAAAAGCTTTGTGTTTTAATTCATAAAATAATGAACTTTTCCCCTAAAAGCTCTGGCACCAGGCCTTTCCCAGGTTTCTCCATGTCAATGTTCCTACAGTACACAAGTTGAGTTGATATGCATTTTTGCTTCACAGAAAAGTTTTGATATCAGAATCAGAGAATGCTGTCAGTCCATACAACAGGTGAGGGAAATCTCTTGCTCTCCAAAACTTCATTTGCAAATCCTGCTCATGAACTGGACCATGTTTGGAGGACTAACAGCAACACTGTGGTTCTCTTGATAACTCCTGGTTATATGAAGCTATTGGGAATTTTAGGTTCATCAGCTTTGATGTGGGTCCAAAGACAATTATAAATGAGCGCACAACATTGTGATAATCCTGGCAGTTGTTTTTTACCTAACAAGCCAACATGGATGGTATAAAAAAACTGCACTAATTTGTGTGGGGTAATGACTGTTACAGATCTGTCTCATGGTGCTTATAGGCTGACTTCAGGGGATGCTGCAAGGAAGGTTTTTAGCTTGTAGTTACAGACTGGTGCTGCTGTCCTTTTCTCCAAATTGGCATTTGATTTGGGATTATTGAGTATTTCCAGGCTGCAGGGATGGGGAAAGAAAAAAAATAATGTTTTCTGGCAGTGTCTTTGGAGTACCACAATAATTAGATCAGAGACTGTTTGGCCTCTACAATGTAAATTTGCCTGCTTGCTACTATTACTGAAATACCATTGTGTCCCAGATCCTTAGCAGTCCGTAGAAACTTCTTAGAACTGGAAGTGCACTGTGTTCTTCATTAACAGCAGTAACAATAACCAAATCTAGTCTGCTGTTAACACTCTGGTGTAAACCAAAAAAAATCCAGAAAAAGCCTTGATACACATTTTAGCTTGCAGTAGGTTTGGTTTGGATATGAGTGTGCAGCCTGTCAGGTAAATGGTGTGTGCAACACTGAACCCAGTGGCTAAACTGAGACGGACTTGTTCAGGCTTTGAGGAGGAGAAAGAAAATCTCACTCCAGGAGAGATGCTGTCATTTCAAAAAGGAACTGGTGCACACCTTGTAATTGAAACTAGGTGAATTTGAATTTTCAGTTCAAGCATTTACTCAACTGCAGCAAAATAAAAATACAGTCAACAAAAACTTGAAGCCCAAGTAAATCTATCATAAGAAAAATTTCAAGAAAAATCTTTCCTGCGTAGACCAGCTCTTAAACACTTATGAAACATCAGATTGGTGAGTAAAGGACATTAAGGAAAATCTGTATTAAAATTTTCTTTTGCATTTGTAGAGTGAACTGATTTATTTCATTGCAAATTCTAAAATCCAACAGACATACTGTATATGATTTTATAAAATTGTTGTTTATATATAACATAACATGTGCAGATACTTTTCTGAGTTACTTTACTTTTTCTTATGGATCTAGTTTTGTGGAATAGTAAATCTGTGGACACATGGCCACTTGCTGGTCTTGGTGAAGGGTATAAAAATTTTACATCTTGTCAGTTATTCTTGTTTCCTGATAAAACATCTTTGTTTTGCCTGATAAAACAAAAAGGGAGGGAACAGTGTGCTAATCCCAAACATATGGTCCAAGGTAAAAGCATATTCTGTCGTATTACCAGGAAAGGTTATAACATATTAGATTGAGGTTTAACAACTATCAGCCTGTTGCCTCAGAAGCTGAGAGTCATTTGTTAAAAGAATGCCCACATCTAGAAGCTGGGAGAAAGTGATGTATCTCCAAGGTGGCTGTGAACTGTTCACAAAGGCCACAGGAACAACAGTAACTCAGATCCTGATATTCAAACTGCATGTTCCTTGAAGCCTCCGCTGGTTTGTTGTGGTTTTTTTTGTTTTTGTTTTGTTTGTTTGTTTTGGGTTTTTTTTTGTTGGGGGTTGGGGTTTTTTTTGGTTATTTTAAGTGTTTTTTGTGTGTTTGGTTTATTTGGGGTTTTGGGGGAGCTTTTTTGTTTGGTTGGTTTTGAGGTTTTTAGGTTTTGGGGGTTTTTTAGTGTGTTTTTTCAGCACTATGCTTCTATAGCCTAAGAATTAGTTTTGTAATTGGCCTGGAACAGACAATGTCTTCCTTTTCCAAATTATATTATCGGGCCCTTTTAGCTCCTGCGTCACTTCTACTCTTCTTGAGTAATTACAATGTAGGAATTTCTGTAGGAACAGCCTTTTGGTAGCTCAGAGTATCAATGTGTTCTTTGTGGTGATGTGTCTTTGATAGAACAAGATCTTGATGCAGAACAAGATCCAGCTTTTCCCACACACGGGCAGAAGCTGGTGGTACTATTTTCTGAGCTTGTGGTCTCAGTAGACTGTCTTAGCTAGCAAACCTCTTGTCTCTTTAACTTCACTTGTTGTCTTTTTCAAGAAAAAAATTCCATTTAGCAGAAATAAACTACTTTTTTCAAGATGTCTCAAGGACACCCATTAATGAAGTTATAATGGAGCACGTGGCTAACTGCCTATGAGGTTCCCATCTCTGGATTCTTTGTTGTCTAAAGCCAGAGATCCTCCAAGTAACAACTTGAAAAAAAAAAGAAAAAGGCGAATTCTTTATTGGCTTGCAATTATTCTGTAAAGATCTGGACTTGTCCCACTAAGAATTGAATGAGTAAAAAAAAGCTGTTCAAGTTGTTTTCAGACATGGTATGACGTGGCATGCTGTCTGTGTTAGCAACATGATGGACATGATGACCTGTGACCAGAAATACAGAAGTAGCAGATGACCATTTATGTCTCAAAGGAGGATGTAATTGAAACAATATTGCCTCAATCTGGTTTTCCCTCCCTTGGCTTACTCATGGTCACAGAATATCTGATTGCTTCTGGTTTTGTCATGTGGCAGAGCTCAGATGGCGTGCCACAGTCAGTCCTGGTGCAATGTTCTGATGGATGTTGTGGTATTTTTCCCTTAATTTCCATATTACCTGAGAACTCTCAGGAAGTTTGAGCAGGAGTTTGCTATCCCAGCAATGACAGTACTGGCCTGGTTTAGACACTTTTTAGCCTTTTCTTTTGATGCTTCTTTGTGCAGCATTTGACATGCTTGCCTTAACAAATAGTGTCCCATCTCCTGATGTGTGTTCTAGTTGCATGATTTACTTACAAACTCATTGAGGAGTTCAAAACTTCCTCATCCACAATATTTTACCTGAAGGCACTTGGGTAGCAGTGAATGAAAACTTCATCTTATATGTATGTACAACAACTGCATTTAAAAATTAGTTCTGGAATGATAAACAGCTTCGAAATAGTGGGTTTTTCAAGGCCCTTTCTCAAAGATTTGACTACTGGTAGTTTTAGTTCATTGCTTCCCAGTATCCTCCCAATATCTGTATTCTGTCCTGTGACAGTGGGTAACTGCTTTTTTTTTTTTTTAAGTTAAGCAGAGTTAAACCCTCTGCCTCTTCTCTCCTGCCCCACTTCCCAAACATATTCAGGTATTTCATTGGAAGACTTACTAGACTGTTACTTGAATTAGTTCACAATCACTTTGTTTTGCCATTTTCAATTGTGAGGTTGTTGGCCAGGAAGGAAAAGATGACAGGTACTTAGGATACAGATAGCACTGAGTTCTGGGAGCAGTGCCAAACTGGATAAACTTTTTAATGAAAGACAGAATAGTAGGCTGCAAAGCAGACCTGTTTCTGACAAAATGCCAAGATGTCCTGTTGAAAATGTTCCTTTCCCCCAAAGTTTTTGAAGAGGCCAAGGAGTATTGCTTACAGGAGGTGGCATGAGGACCTGTTGCTGCTGTATGCCACTGTCTGTTTTATTTCTGAAGCTTCTCCCTGTGGACATTGCCTTTGTGGACATAATAATTAATCCATGAGTCATTAAATGGCTGGAGGACTCCGCTCCTCTTTTAGAACTTACAGAAAGAAACCAACTCTTAAAAGCCTTGCTGTCAGATTCCATGTATATTTTAATGTAAAGTTTTCTTTGACAAGGGTGGCAAATATTTTTATTAGCCTTTTGCCTTATGTCCATTAGATTGAATCATTAGGCTTAACAGCAACTGACCTTGACTAGAGTAAGAGATAATTGCCAGTTAATTGCACTTCAACAAAATTAATGGATAACCAAAGAAGTGACTCTCTGCCTTTTTACAAGCAGAAAACCCGAGTGTTTAGTTGTTGTCTTTTGAATATTTAATTCATTATACCATAATTCAAGACTTTATCTACATTTATGACTGGCAGTTGTTGGCATTTTTTCAGGAACCTTGTTTGTGTATTCTGAACACTTTTCAGTCGAACCTATTGCGTTGTAGCACTGTAAATAATATTTGAAATGTTGTGCTATCCAAAGTTGTTTCTTAAAGGTTGAGGTTAAAAGGTGAAATGTTTATTTTTAGTATCAGTGAAACATTGGCCATGTTATTTTTAGGATCAAAAATATATTATTAATCAATTAGGTTGAACGACCAGATGCAATTTTCACTTTCTTTGCTGAAAAATAATCTCATCCATACATTTTGTTTTATGGCATTTTCTGACTGTAACATTAATATGAGATGTTAAGCATTTTTAGTTCTCAGTTGTTTACCATTAAAATGTGTGTATTGCATTGACGTAGAGGTGAGGAAACTGCAGAGTATCTTGGTGTCTGCAATGCATGTTGGGCAGCATGAGTTTTTCAGATCAGGATTTATTATTACTAGTTTGGTATGGTAGAGTTTTCTTTGTTTTAACTCAGAACACTTCACAGCCATGTGATAGTTGATGCAACAGAGAGCTGTTGCAATTGATCATAGGGGAGTAGAGACCATTCATTATAAATTGTTTTTATTCAGGGCTTTAGATCAGTTTTTTTATTATGTATTGTTATAGTTGAAAAGGACTTACCACAGCCACTATGCAGTGTTTGAAGCCATTTGTAGACCTAAATCCTCTTTTTCCTTGACTTTGTTTCTCAGACCACCAATTCTCCCTAGTCCTTCTCCTTCAAAATCCATTCCAATCCCACAGCCCCTCCGACCAGCAGATGAAGACCATCGGAATCAATTTGGGCAACGCGACCGATCCTCTTCAGCTCCCAACGTCCACATCAATACAATCGAGCCAGTCAATATTGATGTAAGTATTGCTAACAGTTAGATCAGAAATAGTAGATTTAATGTGTTCCTTAGGAGTATCAGTGTGTTAAATGCATTGCATACACACAAGTGCTATGTTTCTAAGATAATCCTCAGTGGTCTGTCAGAATCTTCAAAGATGATTCATTTTTCATTTTCTTCATAGGTTCTTTTTTGCTGTTGAGAGCTGTAAGAACACAAATAATCAGTTCTCCAAGGCAGAACGGCCTTTTGACGTTCCTGTCCTTTTAATTTTCAAAGAAAATTCTGCCCCAAACAACTCCTTTTTATTTTCTGTCATTAGTCCCATTAGTCATACTGTTTAACCACTCCTGCAAACCGTTCTATGTTAAACACATCGTTATGCAAGATACTTTTTAGTATTTGTATTCCAAGTCATATTTTTGACATTGAAGGAAAATAAATAATTAAATTAAACTGAGTTCACATATTCTGATAGTTCCTTAAGAGTTTAAGAGCCCAGTATATGTTGTTCTGAGCATTCCTTTGGAGTGTTCAGAAACTGCTGCACTTAAAGTTTTTTCCACAGTTTTGAAATCTCTGGATGGTGAAATGTAACTAATAATAATAATGGTTGGTATTAGCATAAGGACAGTTAGGACCTTTCAAGATGTGCCTTTTGCTAATTTTGCTAACATACACAGTTCATATTTTACCCTTGAGTCTGCTCTCTAGAAATAAGTCATTTGTCAGGTGAGCAGTCTTGAAATCTACCTAGATACTGAAGCACGAGATCTGTTTTGCATGTGAGCTGAGGGAAAGATGAAGTCTTGATTTTAAGAGTTGTGGCTGTGTAGACATTTGCATGTGGTATAGGGCAGTAGTGCAGCTGAGGCATAGCCAATGCTTTTGGAAAAGCACAGGTGCGTAAGGGAACAAATATAATTATGGAACAAGTAGTGTAACCAAAAAATAAAACTTTATTGTAAAAATGGACATACACAGAAGGAAACTGCTGGAATTTTCTACTTCAGTTTATAAAATCTTAGTGTAGTTTGCTTTTAGTCTGGACATGTTGCAAAAGATGCTCAGTTCACAGAGGATTGCAAATGAAAAAAGCCTTTTGCAGTTAGTCATTTCTGAGAAGAGCAGTGTGCCTAGCTATGCAAATTTGGTGTGTTGTTACAAGAAAAAACAAAGCAGGATTCATTTGACTGATGTCCCAGGTTCTGATACGATAATTCAGGTCACTTGTGCTACTGTAATAGGAACATTTGACTCAGTATTTTTTCCTATGTTTTGACCAACTGCGTTTTTAATCAGTATTGTCTTGTCAGCATCTCTTTTGGGTGGTGTACATTCCACTTTACTAATGAGAGATGGTGTTTTAACACAGCTTAATTTTGAGAAGTGTAGTAGTTCAGGGTAAGAAACCACTTCTATTTCATAGGCAATATATGACAGTATGAATTCTCAAACTGATCAATCTCAATTGATTTTCAGAATGTAAGTGTTAATACCTAAATTAAACACAGCTTTTTACTTTTTATAGGACTTGATTAGAGACCAGAGTTTACGAGGAGAGGGAGGTAAGTAGTGTTTAAACTAACTACTGTGTTACAATCAATTACACAACTGCTTTGTCCCTTCCTGTTACCCTACTTCCTTCTACAAAACACAGCCACAATGCAAAATATGAGTAGAACAAAAAAGTGAATTTACATTTGCTTGTCCATGAACTTAGTATTTGTTTCACAAAGATTTGAGTCATTTGCTGGTCATTCTGGGAGTGGGGGAGACAGAAGGAGAAAAAGTTTTGAAGTAGTATCTAGTTTTTTTAGTTTTAAAAATTACATTGCACTTTCACTTTTTTACTCTCTCACCCACACACACACACACTTACTGGTTTACTCACATGGCTGCATACAGGTACACTACAACTTCCCAAATATTTTTATGCCTGTTGTACCTTTTCACCCATGGAAACAACAGGGGTTTTTAATGAAAGCCATCGTGGTAGATAGGCCTTCCATACTGACTGCTGCATCCTAAAGCAGCTTGAAATACTCCGGTTCTTCTCCCCCCCTACCCCTGCTGAAATTGCTGCTTTGCTGTACTGCATGCCTGTGCTACTCTTGGAAGCAGATTATTAGGAACTTAAAGCCAGGTCTTTTTATGTTTCCTTCAGTAACTCACTGCCCTAATTCACAGTTAAGTCAGAACTAGTGCCAGGAGGTTTATTTTTCTTCACATGTTGTGCACGGGCCTCTTAAGTCGCTTCTCCCACTGGTTGTCTAGGTCCTGGAAGAGGGTTTATGTGCTGTATTTCTTCCTATGAATATAAGAATAAAGTAGAAATATTGAAAATAGAGAAATACTAGGTAGGGCAGGCATATGACAGTTTTTCCAACTCCAAATCAGTAACACACAGTTGTCTCCTACTAATTATAACTTGCTTCAGCCATAAGTATGGGTCTGAGTTACCATAGTACACCTGATCTCAAAGGTTTTGTACTGTGGGCTTTCACTGACTGTTTCTCCCATGCAAATCTGATATTTGGTAGGATGTGTTGTGTTTGATGGAGCTGTCTTTAATAATGCCAGCAATAGGCACTTTTAAAAAAGAAATTTCCTTTAACTGCAAGCTACTAATTGCAAGCTGCCAATTTTAGCTATTTTTGTATGTGTTGATAGGTGTGGCTCTCCAGAGTTCTGCCCATTTTGTCCAACATTTAAATGTTGTGCGATCATGTTGGTTTTAACTTTTGATCATAAACTGTCTGCTTGGCATCTGAAAATAATTAGCTATTTCCAGTTCTGAAACTGGTGTTCTTGGGAATTGACGTTTTTTCCTTCAAAGTACAGAAGCAATCAATGCTTAGGAGTCAAAGCATCCTAGTTATTTCCCATGACTTCTTTCATTTCTTCTATGTGTCTGTCTTTCTGTCTCTGCCTGCCCGTCTCTTTCTCTCTAACAGCCCCTTTGAACCAGCTGATGCGCTGTCTTCGGAAATACCAATCCCGGACTCCCAGTCCCCTCCTTCATTCTGTCCCCAGTGAAATAGTGTTTGATTTTGAGCCTGGCCCAGTGTTCAGAGGTAGTTGGGCTCTTCTTTCTTGTTTTCACCCAAACAAAATAAGTAAAACCACAGATGCTGTTTGTGCCTCACCCTCACACCGTGTGTATGTAAGTGTGTGAGTTAATCAAAACACCCCTGTTTTTTGCTTGGCCTGGCTGGAATGCTTTGAATGTGCTTTTCACACATACTCACTTTCACCTTTACACGCTTGAAAATTATTATAAATGAAGTCTGACTTAAATCTTCAAAAGCAAGGAATTTCATAGTTGAGGTTTTTCTGTGGACCTTAACATAATTTTTCTAAACAAAGGTCATTGGATTGCATTGCAGTGATTTTAAAGATAAAATTATGTCCTTAACTTAGAATTTCCTTGACTGTTCAGTTTAAGTCAGTTCAGTGCTATAACAGTCTTCTGTATTTAATATTCTGTGTTTTGAAAAGTGATGTAGGAAATCAAATGTGAATTACAAACATTTCCATTGATATCTTGTTAGGTCTCAAGCTTTTCAAGTAATGTTTCATGTCCACTTTCAATAAATACTTCATTTTGACAGTGTGCTATTGACACCACATCAGGGCTCTAGATGGTTTTAGTAGTTTTTATTTAGTTAGTAAATTTGACTGAAACAGTATTTCTGTCCTGTACTGTGTAAAATAAGACACTTAGTTTTCATGTTATTGACCGTGGGGGTTGTTCAGGCCTTAAGCTGTCAATGGATCTGTTGTATTGCACAAAATCCCAAAAACAACTCTGTGGGATTTGGTGTGCTGGAGAGACCAACTATTGAGTAATAGCATGAAATGTTTACACTTGTGTCCCTATATAATATGTGTAGAAATGGTTAGTTCAGTGCATGTAGTGTGGTTTTCAAATGCTACCATCTTGGCTGTTTCAAAGACTTTTGTTTCAGAATATATCGAGAGCAGTTCACCTTTTGAACTTGTAAAGATCTTCCAGAAGTCTTTCTTAAGAAGACAGGTGTTCCCAACAAGCAAACTGGCTACAGAATGAAATGTTATGTACGGCTTCAGAGTCCAAGCTATTGACTTAAATCCAGCATTATCTGAAGTATTCTACTCTAATAACTTGGAAAACAGGCCATCTGGTATTATTATGAACAGATTAACTCCAGTGTTCTGCCATGTGCTGTAAGCATTTTTGGTGAAGGGTGAATATTCTGCTAGTGTTCCCATATTGCAGTATTAAAATTTAAATAGGAGGTTTTAGTTACCTCAAAGAAAATGCATCCCAGATCTTTGCTGTTGAGGAGGTAATCTGTAACCCAGTAAACTTTTGGAAAATGAGTTATGTTCTGGGAACATCATACATTTAATTCCAGGTATGTTTGATTTCAGATGATTCACATAATAAATAATGACAGTGCAATGGCCGTAGTATGAACACAAGTCTGTCCTTCAGGTCACTGGCTTCCAGCTGCTTATAAATGTAGTTAGGATGCCCAGTGTGCATCATTATTGTTGCTTTAGTGTGTGGGACAGAGTTTCCAGATGCTGTGTCCCATTTTGTATCTGTTGGTGTGTTATTTTGTGCGTCCACTTCAAAGTGTATGGATTGTAGCTTCCTGAGTCCAGTGATGGATACATATAATCTGATAAATTAGCATGCACTGAGTGACTGAACTTAAGCAACAGTTTTAAAAGTCACAAAGACCATTTTTGAACTCCAGTTGCCATTAGGAGACACTTTTTTAAGAGGGGAGCTTCTAAGAGAGTATGAGGAGGAGTGCTGTCTTCCACCACTTCCAGAGCTCTGAGGTGAGAGAAGGCAGCGGAATGTTAGAGGTCTTGTTCAATGACATACATTGTTTAGCAAAGCAGCATGAATTTAATTAACAGTTGACCCTATTCTATGTCCTTTGCATTGGAAGGGTCAGCATAACCTTGTTAGGAATAATTGTGATGTACTTTAAAAAGCAGTGTCTAGGTCAAGTGCTCTATTTGAAAAGGGCCACTAGGGCTCTGAAACAGCTCTCTTAGTAACATATTCCGGCATAGATTTGTTTAGGTAACCTACAGGCTACAGACATACTGTTGGTTTTGTGTTTCCTAGAATATGCTTCAAATAACTAGCTAAAGCACTTGTTCTTTTTTAATCTTTTCCAAAGTCTAATATTTATTTTTAAATAATAATTCTCTGCTAACAGATAGCTTTAAAACAGCCAAATGATTTTTTAGGTGGCACTTGGAGACTCAACCAGAAAACATTTCAATTATTTGCATTTAGTCTATTTTGATTCCAAAGTACAGTAGTTCAGCTATTTGTTGGGTTCCTAAAAGCTTAGCTACAAGAAATATCAGAGGTAGTTGCTGCTAGCTAAAATGCTACTGTTTTTCTCAAAGAAACAGATGGAATTTTAAAAATACATTTTAAAGTATTTTTTTCTTACTTAAAAAGACATTGTCCTGTTGTTAATTCATGAACGAGAGACTGGAGACTGTGTATACAGGGATGTTTGCTATAGACTTGTCTCTTCCTGAAATCTGGGACTTGAGCACTAATCTAATATTAGGACAATATTCCTGTATATGTTTGTTCTCTCTTAACATTCACATTGATGTTTAGAGATACTGCATCTTAAACACAATTCCTGCACCTAGTATCAATACGTTGTTGTAGGCTGGATTCTTACAGATAAAACTATCCTATTTCTGAAATTTAGGTTCGGCTGCAGGCCTGTCTGCAACACCTCCTGCTTCCTTGCCTGGGTCACTAACCAATGTGAAAGCGTTACAGAAATCACCAGGACCCCAACGGGAAAGGAAATCTTCCTCATCCTCAGAAGACAGAAATAGAATGGTAAGGGAAAGATCAGCTGTTTCCTTTTGTAGAAACATTACACAACCATATTCCTCTCACTTTTCTTTCATCCAAGTTTGATAAATTATTTTGAAGATGAATATGGCAATGATCAAGGACGTGAAACCGATAAATAATGGAGTGGGATAACCCACTTTAAGCCCATGAATAATTGTGGGACTAATATAAAAATAATTTAAATAATAAATAAACTCACTTTTACGGGTGTGCCTCATATTGTAATGCCACTTTCCCTTCATATAACAGCTTAACTTTTCCCACCATGATACATAAACTTTGAAAATAACAAATGTATGTAAAAAAAATTTATGTAATAATGCATGAAAACATAAAAACATTCACTTTTTTTCTAAATTGACAGTTTACTGTTATGATTAACAATTTAAAATCAAATAGTACTTTCTTTTTGGTAAGCATTTCTTAATATTTTCTGGTTTTAACACTGCCAGAAAGCTGTTGCAAGTATTTCATGCCAGGTAGTAATTTGGCATACCTGTGTCCTTAAGTTTTTTGTAGGGCTAACTTTAAAAGTCAAAAGACAACATCTGAAAAAAAACATCCTTTTAGGACATTAATGATGGGAAATGGTGGTGAGAAATTTTTAACGAAGGAGCTCTTTTCAGTGACACTAATGCACTCGTTTTCTGCCTTTTTATTGTTTCTGCACATATGTAAAGAAAACCCTTGGTCGACGGGATTCCAGTGATGATTGGGAGATACCAGATGGGCAGATCACAGTTGGACAAAGGATAGGATCTGGATCATTTGGAACAGTCTACAAAGGAAAGTGGCATGGTACGTGGCCATCATGGCAGACAGCTGTTCTTGGGGTGGTCAGTGCCTGCCAGGGGACAGCAACTTCCCAGAAACACGTCTGGGATTCTGGTGGGCACCAGGGTGAACGGGAGCCAGCAGTGTGGCCATGCCACAGAGAGGGAGGATGGGCTCCTGGGCTGCAGTAGGCACTGCCAGCAGGTTAAGGGAGGCAGTCCTTCTCCTCAGCACTGGTGGAGGCCATGCCTGGAATGCTGGGCCCAGTTCTGGGCTCCTCAGAACAAGAGATGTGGACATAATTGGGAGAGTGCAGTGAAGGGCAGTAGATTTTGGGATACACTGCTGGACTACATATTTGTGATAGGTCTCTATCATAGATATAGGTCACTGACCTGGTGCATTTTTCAAATCAATCAAAAAAAGGGAGAATGGAGCCTCAGACATTTATTTCAAACTACATCTGACAGACCAGGGAAATCAGATCCATGTATACTTTAAATTAATAAATAGTGTACCAAATAAATAATGTAAGAACTTCATATTGCTTAGAAACTCAACTCCTGCATATTCTTCTGAACCGAGAAATTATTAGGGTAAAGATGAAACATTAGAAAGGCAGAAGTATCAATCTTGATGAAGGAGGATTTCAAATGAGTATTTTTAATAGCTTTGGCCTGGCTATGATTTCTCAGAGTAAAGTGAGAATAGTATTTCTACATTTTACTGAATTTTGACTTATTTTAAAATTGAAGGGATTGATTTCATGTAAGCTAAAAAAAACCAGTGTAACCCAATATTTCTGATGCTCTGTATAGCATTTTGTCGAGAGAGGAATATGTATCAATGGCACTTACTAAAAATTGCTGTTTTAAAGGTGATGTGGCAGTGAAAATGTTGAATGTTACGGCACCCACACCTCAACAGTTACAGGCTTTCAAAAATGAAGTAGGAGTGCTCAGGTAAGAATATCTTTAATGGCATGAAATAACGTGTGTTGATTTGTGCTTCATTAATCACTGAATTTTATATCTCCATTAGAACACATTGATCTCACTCCTACGTGATGATAGTTCAGGCAGAAAAATTAACCATTTAAAAATATTTCTTTGTACCCCCGAATGTGTCTGCACACCTATGTTGTCAATACATACGTGTCTAAACACTCAGAACTAGTTTTTGCTAATGTACTACCCCCAGGGCACAGTCAAGCTTAAGTGTGAGCTATAGGCCTTTCTTTGCTCTTGTTAACATTTTGAAATAGGAGGAGAGCCTGAGTAATGGTTGGGTTTTCAGCTATAGTCCTACCTATATTATCTGTTGTTTTATAGTTTCTGTTCAGTAACATTAATTTCTCTGAGGCTTTTTTTTTAATGTAGTTCTCATAAAGTCACTTCTTGATTTCCTTTTCTCATGTCTACTGCTTCTGCTGTCTCAGAGGAGGTATTTGATTTGGGTTCAGATCTTAAAAGATCCATCAGCATGATATTATAGAATGTATATTGTAAAGAAACATTACATCAAAGTACAATCTTGAGCAGTGTTGAGCATAATTGTGTTTTAAGAAACAAAATAGCAAGAAGGTTTTTGCTCCTGGAAACCTAATCTTTTGGGCACATAGGCTGCAGAAACATCCCAAATAAGCTACATGGTGAAAAGGAATGGTCAGCCTTTTACCCTAGGAAAATGTTAATTACAAAAACCCTAAGCTCATGGTTGTGGAGGTAGAGGCTTTCTGGGGTGTTCCACTTTGGGTATCTATTCATTTTCTTGACAGAATGTTGACAGAACTTAATGAAATCCGACACCTTAGTCCATCTTTCTGCTGGTAGTCCTATAGATGCAGCGCAGTCTGTTGGTTTGTTTGTTTCAGAACATACATAGGCACTTGTTCTGTGCAGAGACAGATTTACCGCTAGTTGTGCCTTCTCCATTAGGATTCATGAATACTTAGCTTTGTGGTAGGATTTGCAAGAAACTGTTTCGTTTTTGTTTCCTCATCAGTTACTCTCAGCATCCCTTGACAAATTCTTGAACCTGAAAAAGGCACAGTCACATAGCATAGAACTGTCCTAGTCCACACTGCTGCAAAGACAAAGGCTCACACGCTGAGATCCCACGGTAATTTTTTAATGTAAGAAAACATAAAAGAGCTCTGACATTTTTCACTTCAAAGTAGTTATTCCATGTTAGTATAAGAAAGGTTTACTTCAGGAATAATTCATTAAATTAATCTGGCAAGAGGTTATCATGTTATCATAGTAAAAGCTGAGATCGACCCAACACCTTCTGTTTGGAAATATATATATGTACACTGTGATAGATCTGCCTGAGTTTTCCTGATTTCCTGATCTGATTTCCCCCTGATTCTTACTTTTTTGTAAACAGGAAAACACGACATGTGAATATCCTGCTTTTCATGGGTTATTCAACAAAACCCCAGTTGGCTATTGTTACACAATGGTGTGAAGGGTCCAGTTTGTATCACCATCTACACATCATTGAGACCAAATTTGAAATGATCAAGCTAATTGATATTGCACGACAGACTGCACAAGGCATGGAGTAAGTATTGAATTACTTGTCTGCAAATGAGCACTGGGGCAATGTTTACTTATCCTCTTCATACTCTGGCTGACATTGGCAAATAAGGGCAGCTCTCTGCTCACTTTGCTGAGCCCAGGGTCCTGCTTCAGTCACCAAAGCATTTGGTGAAAATATCAGGGCTCTCTGAATAACAGGTTTCAACATCTGAAGAGAACATACCTATATTTTGTTTTAAGGATTGTAGGTAGTCCTTACTCCCGTAGAGAGCCATCAAGTTAGACTTTACCAAACTAGCCAAATACTTTGTGCCAAAATGAGAACGTTACTGTAAGAGCAGGGAAATCACACTTCAGCTGAAAAACCACTAAGATGATTGCAGTTCTTTGTGCCATTTTTCTACTTAGTATTCCATTACATTCGCAGTCAAGAGGCGTGGTGGTGTTTGCAGCAACCAGCCTTTGCCTTCTGTTAGCCTGTGCATCTCCCCAGGTTCCATCTGTAGGTAGGGGAGATGCAGAAGCTGTTTTGTGAACACGACTCAAAGCAGAGACACAAATTGGGGCTTTTCCAGCAATTTTGTGCCAATCTCATTGACTAAACAAAGTGCCACGGGAAACTAATTCAGACAGTATCTGCTGTGGGGCAAGTACTTTCCTCTGTGTTCCCTGCCATCTGTTTATCCAGGCTACAATCAGGGGATCTTTTTTCTACTCCTCTGCTAAAAAGCAGTCAGTGTACCCAAGTATACATTGAGGCTGGGAAACACATTTAGCTCCTGCAATTTAGAAACACCTTATCTAAAGCTGTGACTAGCTCACCAAGTCTTGACAGCCCCATTAAGGCTGTGAGGCAGAACTTTCAACATGGAATTACATGAAAAAAACTGCCCAAGTTCTTTTTACTGTGAGTATTGAGTAAGAATTGAAAAGCAGAAGTTGGAGCTTAATTGTTATTCATCAGTAGCATCAGATTTGAGCAGGAAATCTAAGCTTTATTTTATTTTTTCCTGTGAATGTTGTAGAAACTGTCACAGGTAACTCAAGTTTTACTGCCTGCAAAATTGTGCAGTTTGAATGTCAACAGAATTTATGTTTCAGTAGTACAGTGAATTTTGAGTTGTTGATTGGTGAAGTATTACCTAACCCACCTAATCTGTGATATTCCTTTTCAGTTATTTGCATGCCAAGTCAATCATCCACAGAGACCTCAAGAGTAATAGTATCCTTTCCCAGAGATTCAATTTTGCAAAGTGAAGGCATTCCTGATTTTTTTGGGGGGTTTTTTCTGCCAGAAATTAACTTACTGATGTGAAAAGCTGTTTTCATGTGTGAGTATTTGCCAAATTGAAATTTCACTGAGAAGTGGTAATGTCACTAATGACGGAACAGGAGATGTTTACTGTTTCTTTTTATTTGCTTGCAATATCATAGGGAGTTTTAGTGGGTATCACAAAGATTTTTTTGCATCGTTTGTTTTTTTCATGTAATGAAAGATTGTGTGAGTTGGCTCATGGAGTGTTTTCAGCTTTTCTCATACTTGGCACTTCATAAAAGCCACCTGGCCATGGTCTGTTCAGCCCTGGCCCAGTCATTACTTATGTAACCCTTATATACCATAATTCACCATGCTGGCTGCTTAATACCTGTGTGATGTGGAAACCTTCTTCAGTGGTGGTGAATAGTTAAAACTGTCATGTTCGTGTTGCAAATTTGTAGCTGTTTAATGTTCTTTTAGGACAGGGTCAGCATTGCTTGTCTGTTTTCCCTTAACATTTGCCCCTTAGATATTTTTCTTCATGAAGACCTCACAGTAAAAATAGGTGATTTTGGTCTAGCTACAGTGAAATCGCGATGGAGTGGATCCCAGCAGTTTGAACAGTTATCTGGTTCCATTCTGTGGATGGTAAGCAAGGGGGAAGTGGTGAGCTTGTTTCAACAAATTTATTTACTTTTGGCCAAACCTCCTGCTCCTGTCCCTGGCACACTGACATATAAAAGCTGGCTTAAGCTGGAGAAGACAAAGCAGTAATATGAAGTAGTAAATGAATGTTTTTCAATTCTTGTTGAAGCATGTGTTTTCAGGTAGTTAACAGAAAAACTGTAGTGTCTCAACCTTTTGTTCTGAGATATATACTGGAATGAAAATGGTTCCTAAGGAAAATGAGTATTATTAATCTAGGGTTGAGGAGAAGGTGAGAAAAGCCTTGCAAAACATCCTGCAAACGAGTAGAGGAACTAGCTCAGCCGAAAGTAAGATGCTCTTAGGTTTTAAGGGTTCAAGAAGAGTTGCTTCATAATGCAGTCTCCTGTGCAGCTCCACTTCCTCCTTTTCTCCCTGGAAAAAACTTGAAGCTCTGTTAGCTGGCATTATTTCCAGTGTCATTAGAATTCTAGTTTCCAAATACCTTCTCAGTCTGGTCAAGGTCATTTTGTTCTGTCTTAGAAGAATAAAAGGGATTACCAAGCTGAAATGAAGCAATGAATTTCGAGATTCATGTCAGCATCCATTCTGTATTAGGACCCAGTAACACCTGAAGGCAAAAGTGGGCCTTGCACCTGTACCCTGGACAAGTCCATGTTTTGTTCCTGGTGGGTGAGGTACAGCACAATGTAGAGAAATAAAAACTAATTCTTGCCTTTTCTGATACAGGCACCAGAAGTTATTAGGATGCAAGATAAAAACCCATATAGTTTTCAGTCGGATGTGTATGCATTTGGGATTGTTCTCTATGAATTGATGACTGGACAGCTGCCATACTCCAACATCAACAACAGGGACCAGGTAAGGGGAGGCACTGACTTCACTCAAGTGTGGTCTGAAACAGAGATTGATTCAGCCTTGGGTGGTAAACTTTCTGATGTTCTATGTGTTTGATGTTTCTGGTTCTGATGCTGTGGGATGACATTCCTGCATTTTCTAGGTCTGCCTCAGCCACATAGCAACAATTTACTTAGTTCTCTTGAGGTATTTTTTGTGTTCTTTTTATTTTAAATATAGATTTTCAGCTTCTGAACTGGTTGCCAGGATACTTATTAGGGAGAGAGCAGATTACTTAATAGTAATCTAGTTTAGAATGGTTCTGCAAAGGTGAAATGATCCCCCATATAGTGTTCAGTTCTTCTTGTTCCCCCCACCCCTCCACTTGCAGTGAATAATAAATAGTGCTGCTACAGGACTGACAAAGCAGAAGAGCAGTCATCTCACTAAATGTTTTGTGTTCATTTCAACTTGGAGGGAGCATGCACCATCTAACTGAATTACAGGATATCAGCATCTCTCAAATCCTGCTTGTTGGGCTATATAACTTCCCAGAGTCTGGGGATCCTGCCAGAAGATTACTTAATTGTGAACAAATATTCCTTAAGTCTTAATGCTCTCACATGCCATAATATATCTCCACAGGATTGGCACATTTGGGAAGGCATACCTGGTTCATTATTGCTGTCTAACCTGAAAACAGTGTTTGTGCATCAAGATCTTCAGTGTAAACTATTCTGTGTCTGAGCAGTGATGTATTTGTTGCTTCTGTGTCCTCATGCCTTGTTTTTTTCACTGTCAGTACTTGAGACTTGAAACCATAGCAATTTTCATCTGTGAATGCCATTTTATAAGGCTGCTTCCATATCTGCCAGAACACTTCATACCAGTGCATCAAATTTGGAGTGACTCCTTTTTAGGTTTTTATAATTTTGGTTTTGCTTTTTAGAAGAAGGGAGGTCTCTGGATTCTTCTCCAGATGGATCCAGCCTTCTGAAAATAGTATTTGGCCTTGTTTAGCTTTTGCCTTTTGAGATCTCTAAGATGAACCCACTGATGTGGGTGCTTACAAAAGTGCTGAAACGAATTTTAAAATGCAAGTGAAGCTAATGTATGTGATCTAATGTCTTGAGTTTTGTCACTCCTTGTCTATTATACGAAAAGTTGTAAATATTCCTCACTCCCTGGTGCATCTACATCAGCTTCTATGACCCAACCAAGATTCTTAGTGAGCAAAGGGTCATTCTTTTTATACCTCAGAGTGTTTCTCTTACTTTAACAGATTTTTCTAGACTGTTCTTGTAGTGATACTCTCTTTTCTCTAGTCTAAAATAAAAGATTAGTCCCTATATTATTTGTAAAGAAACTATTTGAAACGTGAATAGTAATGAATTTTGAATAATTTCAACTTGTGCCACTATTTAGAAAATACCAATTGCTAGATAAGGATAGGTCTGATTGCAGCCGAGGTAAGGAATGCAGTATGCAAATCTGTACTAGGAAATCCTGTTCTGGCACATGGGGATTTCTAAAGAAACCATATGGGAGTTTTCTATTTCTCCTTGATGCCAACACAGATGTGACTGAAGCAGAAAGTTAAAAAAGGACCAGGGTTGTGTTAGTATAAATAACATGTATAGCATGCTTGAGTTGTGAGAGTTTTCTGTTGGGTTTTTGTTGTTTGGGTGTTTTTGTGGTGTTTTTTTTTTTTTCTCTCAGTGTCAAGATAGGAAATTGTTACACTTCCTTAGAGAGGTGTGATGCACCTGCTGAGCTGTGTGAGTACTCAGAAAAGGCAGTGATTACTGCTGCAGCATGAATGGATCTTTGATTGTCTGGTTTGGAAGTGCTTTTTAGTGTCAGTGCTACTGCAGTACTCAAACCACGTTGCAATTGACCTTGGCTTGACATGTGGATATTTGATGGTTTTTTATGTACACAAGAGATGATTAACCATATTTATGTTTTGTTTATCTGCTTCCTATCAGTTTACTTTGTTTTATGCTTAAGTTTTATCCTGAGGAGAAATATAAGCCTTCCATGTTGAAAGAATTACTGTAAAAATACCAAGCCTGACTCTCGTGGTCAGATGTCAAGAATAAGCTTTTGTGTTGGAAAAGTATATGATGGAATCAATTCTCAAAAGGGTCTTAATATCCAAAGTCTGTGTTTTTCTTAAAATACCTTTCAATGTGAAGTTGTTGTTGATTTGTAATGTAAAACAGAATATTACTTTTTAGAGAATATTTATTTTTAGACATTCTGTTCCTGCCACAGAGTTGCTTGTTCTTGTTTTTGTCAGTTTTTGACACCGAAGAACCGTTCCTTAGATGGTTATTGCTATAAATGGTTACCGTTTACTAGTGTTCAAGTTGCACAGAAATCTCTCTGAGGAGGAGCAAAGATCTAATTTTTTCTCTGTACTGAATAGGTTAGCAAGCATCACTCTAAGAAATTTGTCAATTTCAATACCAGATAATGTTTCCTGGGAGCAGAAAGCTTGCTGCTGCAACCAAAGTAGTCTAGCAAAATGTTCACCTTCTGTTACTGTTCATTTTATCAACTCAGCTTCTTCTTCTTTCATCTTTTTTCCCCTTAAATAAAGATAATTTTCATGGTGGGACGAGGATACCTATCTCCAGACCTCAGCAAAGTACGGAGCAACTGTCCAAAAGCTATGAAGAGACTAATGGCAGAATGCTTAAAAAAGAAAAGAGACGAGAGGCCCCTTTTTCCACAGGTGAGAAATGCTCCTCTTTAGCTCTCAATAGCCTTTACAATTAAAACTTGTGAACTCACTGGCCAGTTCCAAATGTTTTTGGTTAGTGCTATGGCAGGATTTCGTAGGAGACATGGTTCAATACTTGGTTAGTTGTGTTTAATTAGAAATGCTCATTTTAATTTCAAAACGCAGGTATTCTGATGACCTGTGTGTTTGGACAAGTATTTACATGTTGGAGTGTGTTTCAGCTGGGAGATAAAGAAAGTAATAGTCATAGTTAGACACACAAAAATTAGTACTTGGTGTATGTGCTCAGAAATGTTTACACTGCCCTCCTTGCTCTCCCCCAAGCTTCATGAAGGGAAACTGTTTTGCCACAGAACTTGATTTTTATCATGCCTGCTGAGGAAGGTTTGAGTTCAAAAAGCTTGAGGGGGAGGAGGGCAAAAATCTTGATGATTTTTTTTTTTTTCTGTTTTGGATGTAGCCAAATGGTTTTCAAAAGATAAGGAGCTCCCCCTGCTGACTTTTTGGTAAATGTTATTAAGCAAAATGCTGGCAGAGCTGGGTTTGTTTGCAGCAATGGCCGATATGGGTGCTAGGGCACAGACAAGGAGCCCAGTAAAATGCAAGGGTTTTCATTGTGCTCAGAGGGAATCAGTGTGCCTTTAAAAGGGGATAAGTTCCCCAGCTGACATTTTCAATTTCCTTAGGATATAAACATCAAGAGTGCAGTGCAGTAAGCTATATTTTAAAAATCCTTTTTTTAATATGTGTTTCAATATTTTTCTGTATTTAATTGATATTGTGCCTCTGGTTTTAAGAGAGAGTTACATCTTTAGAACAACAGATTTGATCACGTATTTTCTGTGTTTTAGATTCTTGCCTCCATTGAGCTTCTGGCCCGGTCATTGCCAAAAATTCACCGCAGTGCATCTGAGCCCTCGTTGAACCGGGCTGGCTTCCAGACAGAGGATTTTAGTCTGTATGCTTGTGCTTCTCCAAAAACACCCATCCAAGCAGGGGGATACGGTGGGTTTCCAGTGCACTGAAACAAAATGTGAAAGCATGTGCCTGTGTGTCTGCGTGCTGGTGTGTCCTGTGAGTGCAGCGGGTTTGTTCTCAGTTCCTGCCAGCTGCAATTGTAAAGTTTACTGAGGGAGCAAAGACTCGCTTCCTAACACTGGGCATTGAGTGTTTCCAGCACAGAGTCTGTGTTGGTAACTAGTGCCCTGGGAACAGCTGGCACAAGAAGAACTGTAATGTCACGTGAGACATGGGAAAAGTCGCTTCAAAACAAGCAAAAATCTTCTTAAGGTCATTGGGTGTCATTTTTGCCTACTTTATTGATTGGAATTAGTTAGGAGTGTATTTGATTTGAACCTACTCAAGCTGTGGTGGTCTGTTTTGGGGGTTTGGGGGTTTTTTTACTTCAATTGAGGTCATTATATTTGAACAATAAGCTTTAGATTATTCATTTAGTAATGCTATTCATGTGAGAAACACTTGGAAAGACAAACTTAGCTTGAGGGCTGAACACAGTCACAACTTTATTGTGGTCAGCAGAAGTGAGCAGATAGAACACTAAAAACAAAGAAAGCCCTGAATAACATGTGACTCTTACCTTGAAAGTGGAAGTTTAAATTAGTACTGTTTAGGGAACATCTCTTCCTGCAGAAGAGTGGTGAAAGGGTTGGGGTTTTTTTGTGTTACGTTTTTCTCTAAATATTCTGACATGATATAGTTACACCATCTCCAAATGTTCTGTTACAATGCAACACAGAAGAAATTCTGAAGCTGCTTTTGCCAAGCTGCAAGGCTATTACTGGCAATGGTGCCTCTATCCCTCAATTAGTACGGATTTCAAAATTTATAAAAACATTTTAAATCTCAAGCATGACCAAATGCTTTAAGAGGAAAAATGCTGCCAACAGCCATAATAGGAAAAGAAGATTTGAAAAAGCAGTTTTGTTCATGGAAATCAGTGTTATACCACAATTTTTTTAACATGAAAGGTGTTAATTATTTTAATATTGTTAAGAATACACTGAATATGCTTCTCTTCAGTGACAAATTGAATTTTTTCACTTCCATATAGAAGCTGCTAGTTTGACTAGGCAGAAGAGAATCAGTTCTCTTGATCTTGATAACTGATCAAGACACCTTACTAAAATCCTGCCAGATCACTTTGGAGACTGTATTTTTCTCTGGAGCATTGCTCTGGAGCAAGTGCATCAGAGTAGTGGTTCAGGTTATACCAGTCTTTAATGTCAGATATGAAAAAAGATGTACAGACAGTGTTCTTGCATCTTTTGAGATGAGTTATGTGGTTTTACTTGGTTTAAAGTGCTGAGCTGTTAGTTTTTACAGGTTACTCTGTATTAGAAACAAGCTGTTGCTGCTCTTGTTAGGACTTCAAGGGCCAGGAGTGTTCATAGTGACTTCTGATTTACATACTCACAGAGAAGTAGTTTTTGAAATGGATCAGGAATTCCAAAATGTTTTGGTTTACTGCTGTCTGGCAACTGAGCCTTTTAAAATGGGAAGCAGATTTAGAGAGATTGAAGAGAATACAGCCAATTTTTACATTTTCTGGATGGATTATAATGGTCTTTTTTGGCTTCTGCTGTTGGAATAGTTTGGAAACTAACTTTCCTCCTTTTCTTAGTCAAGAAAATTGAGCTGTTGAAATCTCTCTCTATAGAAATCATTACAGAGGACCAAAGTTGTTATTGTTTTAGAAAAGCTGTTTCCCATCTTCCTGATGGCTTCACCTCATTTTGGCAGGCTTATCTTAAAATCAAAACAGGACTTAACAGTTGTTTTCCTCTCTCATTCTTTTTATGTATCTGTTCTAGCAGTGATGAGGAATGTTTCCAGAGCTGGGGGTATGGTATTTAGTAGAGATAGAGAGAGGATGCTGCTGGGTCTCCTGTGGAATCTAGAAATGGGGCATCTCACACAGAAAAGTGTTACCCGCACAGGGAGTTGCAGAGAGTGCAGAACCATCACCATTGCCTTGCCCAGTCTAGTTCTTGTTCAGGTCTGCCAGATGAGTTCAAAGCAGTTGTTCCTTGGAGCAGTGTTGTCCTTCTTGTTGTTAAGATTGTTCCTCTGTGCTATCAATGATGAGGGGGAAAGTGCTGCCATCCTTAGACACATTTGGCCCCATTTCCTGCTGTATGGTCAGTGCATTCTTCCTGTGTCACCTGTTCTTACTGAGCATTTCGAGTTCCATGGCCATAATGTGATTTTATCTTCTCACTAAACATTTTATGAAGCCTAGAAGGAGGCTGTTTTGTGGATCATTAACTTTATTTGAGAGAGAAGCATTTAGAGGTCTCATTTCTCTAAGTTCTAATTGCTGCTTCAGTGAGATTTGGGAGTATCTGTGAGATGAAAGTGCCTAACTACACCTGTGGATTTGGGTCAGAGTTCTCAAAGGTGCAACTCAGCTATATTGTTTAGGAACAGATACCTGTTGTTTCAGGAAACATGTCTGTAGGATCCTAGGTTTTCCTGGAGGAGTAATTTGTACTAGGTGAGATTCCTTTTTACTTCCCTACATATCAGTACAGAAACAAACTCTTTCTTGATACCTTCAACATGTTCCAATTTTTTACTTAACCACTGGATAGTATCCATACAAAAGATCAGCACAAGATCCAACAGAAAACTACCTCCTTTTTTTTCTCTGTCTGTGAATGTAAACCAGGCAAGGTGTTGGAGTCTGGTGTTTCCCTACAATAAATCAGTCAGTCTCTATTTCAGGAGATAAGGTTGGCACAGACCTGGAAGGGAGCCATTCTTCTCCTTATGATTCTTCTGAGAAACATGGCATCTACCCCAGGATAAGGAGTGCAGTTAAGATGGTGTGTGTATACCTTAGAAACCTCATGAATTCGGGTAGCTTACAAATTCGTGAGAGTACAGAATGATAGGCTCATCTTAAATCCTTCCAGGAATCCGGGGCAGCAGGTTCACTCAGAACATGCCCTTGTAATACGTTGTTTGGAGGCAACATGAAAGATCTTGATCATCTTTTTAGTACAGACTTTTTGAGAGTGTGCATTTAGAATAGTTTCCTCTTGCTCTGTATGAGAAGAGCATGAAAAGACTATAGTAGCTGACTTGAAAGGGGTTTGTAAGAAGTGTGCATTTTCAGATGCCATCCATCCTTTGGAAAGAAATTGCTTTGCTACCAGTCAAAGGAAGTATCTGTAGCTCTGCTTGATAAAAAGTACCTCAGATGTCTGGCTCACAATGAATATAAATATCTGTTGTTTTTTTTTTTTTCTTGTAACAGGTTGCTAAGCATGTGTTTTTATAGCCTGATGTGGGTAGGTATAGCCATGTACATACCTCACCTAGAGAAACCTGGCAACTGCATTTTATACACATTCAACCAACATAATCCCCTTATTAGATAACCCTGTTACCTCTTTTAGTCTCCTATTGATTTGAGATCAGATTAACACTGGAATTTTGAAAGGGGAGATTTAGCATTAGCTTGTCAAAGAAAATATGCTTGCTAAGGTTTTGTTTAAATGGCAGGAAAGTCTGAAAAATTACCTTTTTAAAGGTAAATACCATTCTATCTCAAATAATTCTTTACTTCTTGTCCTGTTTTTATGTTGCTCTTTCCCAATTAAAGTTTTTTCTTTTTTTTCTGAAATCCCTATATGACTATTAAAATCTGAATTATTACCAGGAATAGGCAGAAGGATAAGATGAGTAATGAGGGAGCAATCTCTTTTCCATAAATTGGTCTTTAATCACCAGTTTAGAAAAGCAGACTGAAAAGTAAATTAAATAGAGCATGTTTTGAAAGTGTAGCCAAGCATAAATGTCACTTAAAGATTGGCCTCACAGGCAATACTTGGTGTCTTTTTTGTCCTTCTTTTAAAAGAAAACATGTACAAAACTTGAGGTGTTTCTAGAAGATACTGTGAGGAGAGCTGGGAGGTCAGTGAAATGTAGCAGAAAAAAGCAAGAAAAAACTAACCAATATTTAGAGTATTTAGAGCAAGACTTTCATCTGGTGGTAGAACTAGTAAAATAGGCAATTAGATCCATCATGAAGCTTTTATTCTGTTGTTGTTATAGCTCAAGCCTGCCACCACAGTCTGTAAAGGCACACAGAGCTTGAGGCCTGTCACAATTCCCTGTGCCACCCTTACTTTTGGACTTCAGGTGTACTCCCTTCTCATTTCCTGTGAGACACAGAGCCCTTCCCCTGCTTTCTTCAAGTTCCGTAAGAACTGGGTCTGCTGTTCCTCACAGGCCTTTTAGATGCCTCTTCTTCCCCCTCCTAGTGCAGACAGCTGGCAGCTCTTCTTGGTTCTCTTTGTAGAGCAAGACATTCCGTAGAATTAACACTGTAAGCCTAGAATTTTGTTTGTAGGGATGTTTCTTTGTTGTTTCCGGTATTCAGAATAAGTATCTTGAGAAAAAACAAAGCCAACAATACATTCACTCTTGAGAATGTGGAAGGACATCAGATAGGGAGCAGTTGTTTGAATGTAATGGCATTCAAAACACTTCTGTTGAACAGAGCAAAGGCTCTCTTGTGCCTTCTTATCACTCCTTCAGTTTTAGGAGAGCTCTGAGAAGTGCTGTCAAAAAAGTGGCATTAACTAACCCAAAATGCATATGAAACCCAACTTTGGGAAGTTAAATGCATGTTTCTTTTCTCCTGAGTCCTTTTGATTATGCTTAGTTAGGCGCCCCTCACTAAAAGTACGATAGAATACAATTTTTTTGTGGGTGGCAAGGCTTTTTTTTTTTTTTGCTAAAGTATATGATTAAGAGGATTAATATCTTAGACTCAGTTTCTATTCAGTCTTCTGTCAAGCTCCTGAAAGATTTTGGGCAGCAGTTTTACTTTGTGCTGCCATAGTTGCATCCCCTCAGAAGTGGGAGTGTGAGTCTCTTATGGCATGGTGACACTAAATAAATTATGCAGGACATCATCACATGTGAAAGCACTGCATATAATTGTTCTTTATTCAGTAATTCTGAAGGAAGCTTCATTTATTATGCTTCCTGTTAGTGAGGCCTAATTTCTGGTCAGGGATAGAGTAGATAATCTCTCCACTCTTATATTTCTGTCAGTGGGTTGCTATGTTGGTATCTAAACCAAATCCTAGCACTCTGTAACACTGGTTTTCTATTCAGGCACGTTATAATCTTTAAAGAGTAATGCATGTCTTTGTTATTAAACTAGTTTTACAGCAGAACAGAGTTGGTTTGCAGTTGGATGCATTTATTGAAACTGTTGCTTCTCAGGAGGACATGTGTGCAATAAAGAATTTAAAGTAAAATTAAGCTGACACATTTAATTTTCAAATGCATGATGAATTACACTTTGCTTGAACTTTCACCTTCTTGGGAAGAATGGGTACGGCTTGCTTTCAAGAAATCCTTTGTTGGTTAAATATGCTGGGTCTGTATTCAATGTTCTCTCACTGTGTATTCTCTAGTGCTTTAATTTTAACAGTTTTCATTGTTTTAACATCTTTTATATTCAGCCTGATGTTCAGCTAGTCTAGTAACTGAAATCACCTTTTTAAACCAAGCTCTTGTCCTCCCTCTACAGGAGAATTTGCAGCGTTCAAGTAGCCACAGCACCATGGCAGCACCCACTCTGTTATTTAAGTCTTGTGTTCCTACAGTTTCTTAACATCAAAACTCCATTCTGCTCCACAAAACCTAAAGTAATTCAGAAAAGATTTCCATAAGCTTAAAAGTGGAGCAAAATGGAACCTCCAGTCCAACACAATGGGAAAAAGTACCTTTTTGGGAACCAGAGTCCTCTGCTGCCAGTGTTTCTCCTTCAACACAAACCACCACGTGCATTCGGAGACCTGCAGTGGCTGCGTGTGCCGTTGGCATCATTGCCAGGAGAGAGGAGAGGAGAGGAGGGCGCTCGTGGTGTGACTGTGGTGCTCGGGCGCAAGGGGATGGAGCTGCTGCTGCTGCTGCCCCCTAGGAGACTTGCTTTGGATGGTCTGCCGGCCGGCTTTCTCCCTCTAACAGCGTAACCATCAGAGCCTCAACATCTGATGAGTGCTACTTGCAAAGAATCGGTTTCCATTCTCATCCTTTTTTTTTTTCCGGGTGTACTTACTGATTTATGGACAACGCAGTATCCCCTTTTCGCTGTATTACAGTGTCAAACGCCTCAATCTGTCTATATTACTGGGGTTTACTCCTTTGAAGTTAAAAGTGTGGGGCAGTGGGAGCTGGATACGTTATTCTGAAAGCAGAGAGGTTCATCTGAAGGAAAAGGGGATGCTGCCACACCTTTTTTTCAGATTTTCTTTACCACTTCTTAAAAAGAACAAACAACAACTACCATCCTTAACCTTTTTCCTTTTTCAATATTTTCTTGGTATGTGCATATACAACATCTTTTTGAAGGATTAGGTTGATCCTTCTTTTGTTGGTCCAGCAACAAACTGAAGTTTAAAGAAAATGTAGCGAGATTGTCCTCTCTTTTATTTTTTTGTATCGCATGATACGATGTATTTATCAAAGATGCTACTGCGGCATCTGAAGTCTGTAGAAATCCTGATACAGACTGTGAATGGTGTATGTACCTACTTTAAAAGTTTTATTTTAAATGAGGGTGCAGGTTAATGCCAGGTACCTTACCAATATGTAATGTTTTCATAAATGAGGAAAAAAGTTCTCAGGTTGAATTGAATAAAAATACAGTCCCCCCCTAGAATTAGACATTCCAAAAATTATGTTTTGGTACTTTCAAGAACTTTTTTTAAAGGATTTTTATCCTGTTAACTAAACGTCCTCTGAGAAGTGTATGTGTAAACATGGAGCATCTTGTCCTAATGGCAAGCTGTTAGATCAAAACAAAACGGTACTTGCTGGATCCACGCTGACTACTCCTCCTCTCATTGCTCTCCTCCCTGTCATTTCTTCCCTTCTGTTTGTCTTTCCCTTCTGTACACTTTGCAAACTAGGATGAAGGTGGCGGTATCTCCATTAGAGTGCTTTGTTTTCCTGTCCTCTAGTCCTGGTTTTCAAATGGTTAGTAGCTTTTTGACAGGTTACCCAGTCAGGGAAAACAATGGCTCATCGAGTTCTGCACATCATTTACCTCTAGTAGAATATCTCGTGATGTGATCTGCTTGCAGAGTTCTCTGGTATGTGGTATTACCTGTAAATTATTTGTGAAGAGGCAAGGTAGACCACATTGGAAAGAAACTCAAACTCAGACAGAAGTTTCCAGAATTT
Organism: Bombycilla garrulus; assembly: GCA_013400315.1. Classification (NCBI taxonomy): domain Eukaryota; kingdom Metazoa; phylum Chordata; class Aves; order Passeriformes; family Bombycillidae; genus Bombycilla; species Bombycilla garrulus. The sequence continues at coordinate 796,861 of VXBU01006628.1, read as the reverse complement.
TATTTGTATCAGCCCTGTACCACTCCAGGTGAGGCAGGAGAACTGACCTCCCTGTAGCAGGGAGGAGGTGGGGAGTGTTTAACAAAACCGTGACAAATAAATGAAGGAGTTAAATGTGTATGAATGTGGTGTCCATGCCAAACATGGCTGTACCGAGTGAGGGTGCTGCCCTTCCCTCCCTGGGAAAAGTTGGACTGTCCTGTGTGCAGAAGGTTGCTCCCAGGTCAAGGGCGAAAAGCACATTGGAAGTAGAAGGCTCTTTTAATACCCTGGAATTTTGCGGTGTTGCTGGTAGTCTGTTACGTTTGTCAGTAAATATTTGCTGGGGCTGTAGGGACCAGACTGATCTGAAGTGGGAATTAAAACTGAAATACTGTGTATTCATATTAATTCCACAAACATTAGTGAGATAGCAATAGTGAATGACTTAATAGTCACTACAAGAATGAAGTGATTCATGTTGGTACATGAACAGAATTGATTTTGTGTACAGGACGCATTTTAAAAATGAAAGGAAAAAAAAAAGCACAATTTTTTTTTCTTGTCTGCTGTGGGTCTTCAGATGTTGTAAGGTTTTTTCCCTTAGTGAGGTTGGCAGGAGTTTAAAAAGTAGCAATAGCCACTTTCCAGTTTGGAGAAGCTGATGCAGAACAGTGCGTGCAGATGGTGCAGTCAGAGTGCTCCCTGGTGATCGTCTGAGGCCAGTACCTGAGAGGTGGAGGGAGCTGGGGCCACTGGTGGCAGCAGGCAGGTGAGAACATTTACCAGACACAGGCTCCCAGATGGGGAAGGAGTTGCTGCTTCTCCTTTCAGCCCATGCTTGGCTCCATCTCCCGTATGGGCTGTGGCTCTGTTTGTACGTGTCAGGGATACTGAGGTGAAGGTTCTCTCGAAATAAGCTGTTAACAGAGCGAGTATGGACAGCTGGTTCAACAGTCATTCGTTCCACAGAGCTTGTTAAAAGCTCTTGTTTCTTTCCTTAAAGTCATGCTGGCAGAAGATTCTCTGTTAGGAACTTAATTCTATCTTTGCTTAAAATGAACTTAATGTTGGTGAAGATTCATTACCCATTAGTCTACAATATGCTTCTTGAGCCCATAGGAAAAGCACAAGGAAAATTGCTATCCTTGTCCTTGCAAAGCACTTTATAAGTAACACATGATCTCTGGGTTGTTTTTTTTTTATTGGGGTTTGTTTGTTTGTAGTTTTGTTTTTTCTTTTTTTGTTTGTTTGTTTGTTTGTTTCTGGTTTTGTTTTATATTTTTTTCCCTGAGGAATGTGCAAGTTGTTTGGCTGCTGTTTAGAGAAGTCCTTTCAGGATGCATTTCTACTGGTTTTCTTGTTTGTTTGTTTCCTTCCAGATAGCTGTAGTAATGTGTGTTTGTCTGTAAGAATGCCCAGGTAATGCTCTTGCAAAACTTTAGAAGAAATGTTGTTTGTAAATAATTGGGATTATTTTTGGTTTTTATCTGTTCCTTCAGGAGTTTTTTCTGGATGTCTTGCATACCATCAGAACCAGTCTTAAAGATACCCTGTAGATGTTTAGTGAATGCAGAAACAAGAATAGATGAGAAATGAGTGCTCTCTGTAGCAGTGGGATGAAGGAATTGAACCAAAATGGCCAATATATTCATGCCTGTTACCCCAGATTCCTTAAGCTTCATGGTGTCCCAACCACAGGCACATGCCAAAGTATGGAAATGTGAGTGCACACTTCATGTGCACATGTTGGGACAAACGCCTAAAGAGTCTTACTGCTTCTTTTAGCTCTGTAGTGTCTTGTATTTCAAAATAATTTGCAAGAGTACCTGTATCCAGTCCCAGCTATTCATGTGTTTATCAGCCAGGCACAGACCTTCCCCTCTGCCTTTCCTTTTCCATACAGGTGGCAGAAGTCTGTTACACCTCCCTGCTCAGTATGTGATTGCTTCCCCTGGCATTTTTGCCGGAACTGTAACATTGTGGTGGAGCTCAAACCAAATGGCAGGAATGTCGAGGCCCAGGTTACTTTGAAAGTAATTTGCGTGTCAGTTAAGTCCTACATAGCACCAGATATAATTAGCCATTTCTCTTGTTTTGCTTAACTCATGCAGGTCGTTAAATTAATCTAATTCTGCTTTTTATGCTTACCCAAAATCATCTTTTCTTGTACTTAAATGCTCTAGTAGCTGATGATGATGCAGAATGTCTGAGAACTAGGACTGCCATTTTACCATGGCACCTTAGCATCACTTGGATTAGTATGTGCCTGTTAGAGGCAGAATTTGGCCTTGTGATGTAAAATGAGTGAAATTCTGATTGTTGATAAATACCATGTCTTTCCATAAATGCCCAAACTGGGGGGAAAGTACCCTGAAGATCACACGAGTAGTTGTTCTTATGTGTGTGCCTGGTGGTGTAAATGCATCCCGCATTTTACAGAAGCCAGATCCCCAGACACCTCACAAACAGCTACAGATGGAAGCTTTGATATTTGGGGGGGCTAAATTTAGGGAAGAAGCATGTGGACATTCCACCCTTGTGCAGCCCCTAGATTTCATTCCCTTCTTGACTGTGAGTGCAGCATGTGTAGCACAGACTCTTCCTAGTACTGTAGACGAGGTGTCCTCTGTTGATAAAGTGCATCACCAGTAGCACAGTGGGACAGGCAAAGCTTCTAGGTACAGTCAAGTTAAAAAGCAGCTGCATGAGTGGATTCTTAGGGCATTACTCTCAAGGTGCTGAGTGTTCTGGTTTTCTGTGATGCATTTTATGTAGGAGCTTATGAAACAAACTTAGTTGACTGCAGCCTTGTTACTGTGCATTTGCACTTGATGTTTGTTTTGGCATGCCTCTGAGATACCTTTCTTCACGGCTTCATTATTTCATACCAACTTGATACACACTGTATGAAGTTTAGCAAGGGCAAGTACTGGATTCTGCACCCAGGGTGGGTAGCCCTGGTTGTGTTTATAGACTGGGGGACGAGAGGCTGAAGAACACAAAGGGACCTGGGGGTCCTGGTCAATGGCAGGTTGAACATGAGCCAGCAGTGCCCTGGCAGCCAGGAGGGACATCCCTGTCCTTGGGGGCATCAGGCACAGCATCAGCAGCCAGGGAAGGGAGGGGATTGTCCTGCTGTGCTCTGCTGTGGGGCGGCCTCAACCTCGAGTGCTGGGGGCAGTTTTGGGTGCCACAGTGTAAGAAAGACTATTACTATTAGACTATAAACTATTAGAGAGTGCCCAGAGAAGGGCCACAAGGATGGTGAAGAGTGTGGAGGGGAAGCTGTATGAGGAGCAACTGAGGTCTCTTGATGTGTTCAGCCTGGAGGAGAGGAGGCAGAGGGGAGACCTCACTGCAGTTAGAACTTCTCTGTGAGGGGAAGAGGAGGGGCAGGCATTGATGTCTTTTCTGTGGTGATCAATGACAGGACCCAAGGGAATGGCCTGAAGTTGCATCAGAGGATGTTTAGGTTAGGTCTCAGGAGAAGGTTCTTCATCCAGGGGGTGGTCAGACACTGGAAGAGGCTCCCCAGGGCAGTGGTCACAGCACCAAGCCTGACAGAGTTCAAGAAGCGTTTGGACAATGCTCTCAGGCACATGGGGTGATTCTCAGGGTGTCCTGTGCAGGGCCAGGATGACCTTTGTCGGTCCTTCCAACTCAGCATATTCTGGGATGCTGTGATTCTTACCTAATAAACTATCAGAACAGCAGAATGTTGTTGTTAAAATGAATAAGTTTGCATTTAAGTTTCAAGGATGCTAACACGGAAGCTACTAAGTCAGCACCACGACAGCAGTAACTATGAGCCTGTGGAAGAAGGAAACTTTAAAAGCTGCAGAATACAGACTACACCAAGAGTGAATTCAGATAAAAACTAACACCTCTCTTTTGTTTAGAAAAGAGAGCTACCAAGACCCTCTGTTCAATGGTTTACATAGGGATCCCCCAAAACAGTTTTTGTAGTTTGCCAAATGATCATGTGCCTTTGCAACCTTAAAAAGTACAACAGAATGTAAACCAGGTGCTTTGTAACTAGAGCAGTGTCTTTGTTTTACATCTGCTGCAGTAGTTTTGTACATAGCTATCCCTGTAGGTAGGTAGTTTGGAATCGTTCAATTCCTGTAAAGGAGCAAGGAAGGCAGAGAACATTCCCCAAAATATCTATTAGCACTTCAAAACTAAGAATTTAAAAGATACTGAATTTAATCACAGTAAACCTTGCCGCTTGAAATCTGCCCTATCAACAGGTAATGAGGTTCATTTAACTTGAAAACTGGTCCTCCTCCCCTTCCAAAGACACAGAGATCTTGTTAAAGAAAGCTCTGAAGAGGCCTGAAGTTACACTTTCATAGCGTCTTGGAATGAGATGGTAGATGAAGAATGAGAGCTAGATGAGTAGAAACTGATGGCTAGTACTCATGCAATCAAGGTTCACATATACCAGCCCGTACTTGGTCCTTGTCCCAGAAAATGCAGTAAGTTTTGTTTCTGGAATGTCAGCAGGTGTCCTCACTTCTTCCCTGGGCCTCTTGCAGTTGCTGTTCAGTGGTCACATCCTGTTATTGCCCATTAACTGTAGGAGGTGGTAGGTGTCTTGTCAGTTGAGGGACAACCAGTAGGTGTGACTGATTTGTTCAAATTTCAGACTGGTTATGTAGACTTCTGGCAGTACCTACATATCAGTGTCATATTTAACCTACTTGTCCATGAAGGGCAAAATAGTGGGTTTAGATATTAGTGCTTTTTCAGATCTTTTCCTTTTCTTCCTTGGGGCAGAACTTTTGGCCTAATTGTAACTTATGAAGTTATGTCTAAATGCACAGTTTGTACAAAATATCAGACCAATTTTAATTTGGGTTTGTTCCTTTTAGAAAACAAAGTGTTACATTGTTTTACTTATTTCCAGGAACTATCTGGAGTCCTTCTACCTACCCCAAATTCTGCACTAAAAGTACATGTGATGGTTATTTTGTCTCCTTTTTTTTTTTTTTTTT
>VXBU01006628.1:767157-791853 GCA_013400315.1 Bombycilla garrulus | reverse complement strand
GGGTGTTTTTTTTGTTTGATTGTTTTTTGCTTTTGTTTGTTCTGTGGGCTTTTTGTTTGGGGGGTTTTGTTTTGGTTTTGTTTAGGAACTTCTAAACTACCTAGTATTTGCTTCAGAGCATCCAGCAGCAGTGTGTTAGCTCACCCAGCCTCCTCAAGAGCCAACAGTGGCCTGTCCAGTCATTTTGTCTAGTTTGTCATGTTTGCAGCAGCTATACTTTAGAATAAGCATTTTGTGACATTTACTTTTTGTCAACCACAAAAATAACTTGTTGATGTTGTTTATTTGGGTTTGGAAAATGGTCAGGTTTTGTTTTGTGTGTTGCATTTGTGTATTCACCCTTGTTGAAGAGAAAATCCATCTGTGTGTTTGGGAGCTCAGTGGAGAATAAATGAAGCCCATCATCTGGGCATGGATGTTGGGTCTAGGGGGAAAATGGACCAAACTTGGGTGTTGGGTTATTTGGGGATGGGGGGTTTTGAGGGCATAATTTAAATTAACTCTGTCTAAAATAAAGTGTAAGTGCAATAAATGTGCTTTTTTATTCAAAGCTGTGAACCTTTAGGAAAAAAAAAAACACAAAAAAAAAATTAACCAAAAAAAAAAAGCACATCATTCTTTCATGAGCCTTGTGTCCTACCTGCCTCCCCTTCCTCCCACTTCTCAACTGACAGAAACCTGACAGTGGCCAACTTGCATGTGTTGGCAACCCAAATTAACATTGCTGTTCTGATCTCATTGTTGGGATTGAGGAAAGTCCTGCCCCCTACTTCTTTTCCACTCCTGAATTCTCCTTGGGATCCAGTACTGCCCTGTGCCTCTAGATCAGGGTCTGCCACTACCTGGGATGCAGGAGCCAGCCCATCTGCTCTGTGGTGATCCTGGCTCCAGGTGCAGAGCTCCTCCTGGCCCTCCCTTGTCCAGGTGTAAGGCTCCTTCTCCCCTCCCTGTGCTGTAGTGAAGGGTTTCCCTGGGCTGGGCAGTGACGTTCTTGAGCGATGGCAAAAGGAATCAGCCATCAGCTGCCTCATGGGATCCCTTTTTTCCCTGCCCCACTACACATGCAGGCTGGCCACTGTTGCCTTCTGTGACTCTGCCTTGTTTTGCAGGAGCAGGTGTAGGTGTGTGGAACCTGTTGTAAATTACTTGCACTGTCTCTCTTTCTTACTTGAGCACAGGCTGCTTTTCCTAGATGAGGAAAGGGGCACAGGTCCCCTGGGCTTCCCAGGAGAGCGCGATGTTGAGCAGTGATGGAAGGGGTAGCACTCACTGGTTGGACCCTCTGGGGGAGCGAGAGAGGACTGGCTTGTTTAAAGTTTATAGATACCCAGATCTATATCCTTTAAACTTTATTATTTTTATATATAGTCGAGACAATGGCATTACCTCATAATACAGAGGCTTGTTTATGAGAGGCAAAGTACATAGTAAGGAGAGGAAAGGGAAATTTATATACAGATTTGATTTCTTTTGTTTGTTTGTTCCTTAGTGCAATGAAATGTATGTCCCACCACTTTAAACTCTGTGCTAATACATTCCTTTCAGCTGTGTCCCTTTTTTTTTTTTTTTTTGACCACCAGAGGTTTGCAAGGGGCTTATGACTGCAAAGTAGAAGGTTCAGTCTGGTTACTTAAAAAATAAAAAAAAAAAACCACCCAAACCCATTGTGTTAGTAATTTCCATAGCTGCTTTTTAAAATCTACAATGGAGTAATTGTTTTGAAACTTGTATTTATTTTTTAATTCATAACAAAATGTTTATTTTTGGTTTCCTGTTATGTAGGTCATGGCAACTCCCCTTCGTTCCTTCTCAAGTTTCCCCTGTAATTGCCAATACAACTTATTTTTCTTGTTTGTTCCTTCTCCCTTTACTTTTGTTGTCCCTTCATTTGTACTTTGGAGTTTTTCTCATGTAAATTTGTACAATGGGAAATATTGTCCAGTTTGGTTAGAGAGCATGGAGACTTAAAACATATTAAAATTTGATAGCTGAATTCAGATTGAAGAAAATTATTTCAGTGTAAAGTTATTTAAAGAACTCTGTATTATATGAAAGGCAAAAAGTTCTATGTACTTGATGTGAATATGAGAATACTGCTATAATAAAGATTGACTGCATGGAAAAGTCTGAAGGAAGCTGTTTATTGTGTCATACATGACTCTCTCCATGAAGTTGGAGGGGTCCAACTCAGCTGGTTAAAGGGAGTGAAAAAGTTCATTTAGGGTATAACTCTGGAAGGGAAGGAGAAGGAAAAAAATAAAATCAAGGGATTCCTGCAGTATAACTTCCCTCCCTTCTCTTTGACTGCTGAGCCCTAAGGCATTTTTACCTTTACTATTCTGAACTTCTGTACACCCAAGTGGAATTCTTCATCCTGGGAGAAGCCTGGCACCAGCTGGTCTGGGTTCTCTTCTGGGTAAATTCTCCTGCTTCTATGGCAATTTCCCCTCACTTCCTCATTGGATATTTGGTGGAGCTTTTATTATTAAGACTGTTTCCTGCCTTGCACTCATGGCCCTTGTTTCTTGGGGCAAACACATTCTCTATCAAGCAGCCATTACAGGAGCTCATGTGTACTCGAGTACCACAACTTCAAAGCTGTCATGGTCATTTTCCAAAATTCTATTTGAAATTAAAAAAAAAATACAGTTTAGCTTAGACTTTGTTCAAGGTTTTATTGGCATAAGGACCCAGGAGCCAAAGATTTGGTTCCAAGGGCCTCAGTTAGTTCCAGGAACCTGAAAGTAACAGAAGAGAAACCTGAGAACCTTTTTGCTAATCCTTTTCCCACCGTGCAGAGCAGAAGGGCCTCTTCAACGCTGCTGCCTTCAGCAATAGTTGAAGCTTTTGGTTTCAAGCTGTAATGTGTGACACAACAGCTTAAAAAAGACTCTGTAATTAAAGAACTGGAAAAAAACCCAAAAGCCTCAAACTTTTAAGGGGACATCTGGACAGATCTCTCCAGAAACAGAGCATGTCTTTGAAGTTAGATAATGCTGGGTCTACAGAACACCATGAAGAAAATAGTTTAGAACTGGTACCAGGTAAGCTACAACTCATAACAAATCGGTTGGTACATTGGAGGCTTATATTGCCGAAACAGAGCTACGTGGTCTCAGGCACCCGAGACACGTGTGTGGAGGCAGCGAGCAGTGCGGACACCGCCTCCTGCACCGCCCGGGCTGGGCGGGTTTACCCCGGGCAGCGCACAAACACCTGCGGGGCCCGGGACAGAGCCGGGGCCGTGCGAGGAGAGGCGACGGGAGCCGTACCGGTGTGCTGCTACTCCTCATCGTCCGGAGGGATGCCGAGCTCCTCGTCCGTCCAGGCCGAAGCGTCGGGATACGGAAAGTGTCCCTGGGAGAGAGGCCCGTCAGAGCGCGGCCGAGAACGGCTCCCACCCCGCCCCCGGCCGCCGCGCCGGCCTCACCAGCACCATGTCCGAGTTGTGCCAGAACTGCCAGAGGATCCAGAACCACATGAAGCCGCTGAGCATCTCGCTTTGAATCACCTGCGCCCGCGTCAGCTCCGGGAACTGCCGGTACCGAGGCGGGATGTGCACCCCGCCGCCCGCGCTGCAANCCGGAGCAGCCGCCCCGCCGCCCGGCCCAGCGCCGCCACCACCATGGCTGTGCCCAATGTCACCCGCACCGGGCAACAACAGCCCCGCCGATTGGCGCGACCAGCGCCTTCCGGGGCGGAGACGGCACGGGGGTCCGGGAAACGGAGGTAGCCTGGGAAACGGAGGTGTCCGGGAAACGGGGAGGGCCCGGGGCACGGAGGTATCCCAGGGCGCGGAGACAGCACGCACTGCCCCCGCACATCTGCCCCTCACTCCCCGCAGCACTTGGGAGCGCCGGGGCGGCACCGAGGGCGGGTTCTCCGTGAGTTCTCCCAAAAGTTGGCGTCGTCCACGGGGGGCGCAGAGCGGGGCGACCTCCCCAGCCCAGCCGCTCCTTTTGGAGAGGCGGGAGGAGAAGACGAAGTACCCAGTGCAGACTTTCCACCTGAGCATCTGAGAGTTTTGTTCTTCTTTCTCTTTTTCCCTCTGCCACAGGTGTTACGGCGGTGCGCCTGCCTGCTTATTGCTCGCTCGCAGTGTTCCTGGAGCTGCAGCCTGGTTTCAGTCCCGGCACTTTGAGGATGATGGAAAACCCATCCTGCCGGTGGGTGGATCTGTTCACCGGTATATGCCAGAGCAAGGATCGGAGGAATTCTGCCAAATTCTTGTGGAGAACCAGTTGCATCCAGTAGTGCGTATGGTATGCTTTCTGGGACATTGAGATGATCACGAAAAAAGCAAGCACAAAATAATGAAGAAAGCAGCCGAACTATCAGGGGAGTCCTTTCAAGGAATCCAACACTCCCCTACTCCTCGTGACAAGGTATGATCCCAGTGTAAGATTAATCCATACTTCTAGTTCCACCTGAATCTCTATTGGATAGCACTCCACGAAGAACTGGAGAAGAGTTTCTGCGACCCTCCTGAAAGTATTTTAAATAAGTAATAATATCTTCTCCATCCATTAACACCCCAAACACCTGACAACCTCAACTGAAACAACAGTGGATAGCCTTGTAGTTAAGGAATTTTAATTTCCCTGCTCATCTGGGCCTTGTAGCATCCCTATTGCATTTTCAGCTGCAGTTTATAGGCAAGAGCAGCAAACTTTTCAACCACTGTTTTTACTTCCCATGTGCAATGTGTTGCGACCTTGCAATGTGCTCCATACCGAGTTTATGTTTTTCTATAAAAGCTGAGTGCTTTGATATGAAGTTCATAGTTTTATTGCCAGATCTGCCTTCCAACTGCCTTGTATTTTGTCTTTCTGCCTTCTTGCAGTCTCTGGCATTCTGTTCCATGTGTCCTTGTTCTCGAGCATCCCACGTTTCCCATCTTGCTCAGGCCAATGTCTCCACTGCTGGCTCCACCTGCAGAGGCAACTTTGTCCCCCTAGACTGAACTCCCACCTTTTTCACTCTTCCTTGACTTCAGGTCCTTTCATTGGCCTTTCAGCTTTGCTTGCCAGGGGAGCTTGGAAGCTGTGAAAGCAGCAGCATTGCACACATGGCCACTGGCTGCCCACCCCTGCTACATACCCAGCAGATTAATGGAAATCAGGTGCACAGGGGGGTTTATCATATAGTTCTTAGGGGGTTTTTGTAATATTCCTTCTTTCCAAAACTTGATTTCTTAAAATCAAGACCATTTGTGATGAATTTACAGATAAGCAGCATAGTACCACAAGATATGGTGGAAGAATTATGAAGAGAAGTAATAAACTGAAAGTAAATTTCAACTTTGTAGGCAATGTTCCTGTTTAAGGATTTAAGTGTTCGAAAATCATGCTTATTTTCTGCTTCTGTCTCCTCCTTCCCTTTTCCAGGTAAGCTCCACATCTGTTTCACATGTCCAGTGCTGCCACACAGCTAATAAAGATTCCTGTATCTCTCTGCTGCCAAGATGTCCACTAACACAGTAAGCTCATAATCTGTAGGTGGGTCACTGGAAAAGCAGAGGAGAAGAAGCTGGGAAACAAAGACAGTTATTGCAGGGTGGGGGTTTTGTTCCATGTTGATTTAGTTTGTTTGCACTGCAGTAGGTTGCAGAGTATCTGTTGCCTAGCTTTTCGTTACTTATTGTATTTTTGTTCTCCCCAGGTGTCCTGTTTGTGCATGGAAGCCAGGTCCCTTTTGCGTGCCCTTGATAAGGAGTGTCACTGGTTCATCCCCAGAGGTTTCCCGTGTCCTGAGGGGGGCTCGTGTGTTGGCAAGGAGACAAACTGATGGCTGTTACTACCTGGGCCACATTGTCCAGGAGGTGAAGGTAGGGAACCTGCCTGTGAGAGCATGGATGGTTTTTTCTGTGTTCTCCCCATACCTCACCAGTCCCAAGCCCTTGCTGTGCAGTAGCCCTCCAGTGTCACAGTGCACTTCATAGCCACTGTTGCCTCCCCACACCCTGTTTTCTTCTGTTACCTGGTGCTGTCTGGCTGTTTGCTGTGGGGAGCCCTGCGAGTAAGAACAGCCTGGAGATCAATCCGTTTTTGTAGTTATAAAGAGCTTTTATTCAGAGACAGACAAAACAGGTCCCTTATCCCTATTGTCTGCTTTTGCCCAGCCTAGCAGCAGAGTTGGTTAGCTAAACAGCAGCTAGTAATCCAAAATGTTTGTCTCCAGGGTCCACTTCCTCTGTACCGAAGTGAGAGCTTTCCTCATTCTTTTCCATCTGTGTTTTTGGGAATTGCGAGATGATTTTGGATGCCAGACAGAAAATCCCCCAGCAGGTTTTCTTTTAAAACTCAGTTCATTTTGCATTTTGCAGGTTAATTAAATAAAATTTGCTGCTAGTACAGGTGAAGATGTGTGTAAGCTTCGGTGGCTGGAGTAGGAGCTGACAGTATTATTTGTGAAAGTGCACTCAAAGATCTGCAGAGAAGGCTGAGATTCTGGCAGTAGATCTTGCCCTCACTCGTTGCTGAAGGCGTCAATTAAATTTATGACAGTTGTGGTTTTTTTACTGCTTTACCCTTCTGATTGCTGAAGGATTGTTTGTTATCCTTCTGATTGTAGTGAACTGCATCATACACCATTTCTTTTGGCTGCTCTTTTTCTGGTGGGAGGTTTTCCTGGTTCTGTCTTAGCCTACTAATTATTTTCTTAGTAAAATCTAACTCCAAAGTGAAGGGTTAAAAATATGTCAGCCCCTTAAGCCCCAGCTTTTTATTTACTTTTGAAGTGGTATGGACACAGTGCAGTGAAACCCTGGTGGAAGAGGAAAGTTACATTCCCAGATCACATTCCACTTCCTGGGATTTCTGCCACTTCCCTCTTAGCACTGAACCTTGGCTGTTAATTGGACCTTGCAAATTGCCTTGCACACCACATGTTTTACTCTTGCAGGGCTCCAGGGAAAGCTTTTTAATTGAGTTTGACCAAAGTCGTGCTCTGAAGGGCAAGGTCCAGCCTGGCCAGCAGGAAACGCCTCTCTATGACATTCTCCACTACGAAGACGCCCGGCGACAGCCTCTGGCTCCAGGGGACAGGGTCTTGGCACCATGGGAGGCTCCAGGCAAACGTTTTGGCCCTGGCACAGTGCTAAGGGTTGTGGAGAGCACAGAGGCACCTTTAGGTACCTGCTTTGGGTGTGTTGGTTTTCTTAGCAGCACTGGACTCGCCACAGGTGCTGGTCACTGCAGGGAAGAGAGCAGGCTCCAGCATGGAGAATTCACCTCCTGCTGCTTGGGTTCTCTTTGTTGTGTTTTTGTTGTTGCCAGTAAACCACTTTTTCAGGGTCAGAATTAATGCAGCTCATGGAATTTACCTTTGCTTTGCTCTGTGGGTGAAAACTTCCTAAAAATTTAGGGATTGGGGGTAGCATCCTCTCAACACAAGTCAAAAAACATTCCTGATCCTCCTGAGGGTCACCTGATTATCTGTTGGTCTGCTTTCCAGCTATTTCAGGGTAAAATCCTATCAGCTGTGACAAGTGAGATTTTTTTATATCTGCTGTCTCCTCACAGGAAATTCAGGAGAAAGTCAAATTTTAAACCTGTAAAGAATGAAATCCTGAAAGTTGTTACAGAATTGTCTGGAACACAAGTCATTACTTTTACCTCCTGCTCTCTAGGAGATAAATCACACAGATTGACATGCTGCTAATACATTATTTCCTTTTTTTTTTTTTTCTTTTTTTTTTTTTTCCAAAATGCACAGCACACAATGAAAGGAGAGTGCTTGTGAATTTCTGGAATGGGCAGACTAAGGAGGTGTCTTCTGTCCAAGCTCTGCGGATTCCCCAGCCCCTGAGTGAACGCATCACCCTGGAGCTGCAGATGCCTTTAGCAGCCAGGCAGATGGTGGTAGATTCAAGCTTGGATTACCCATACCTTGTGCCAGCAGGTTATAGAGCCTCAGGGCACTGCAGGCAGGGTCACCTGGACCTGGACTGCTGCCCAGGGGCTCTGTATTCCACTCAGGCCTGGGCAAAGTGCAGCTGGGGATGTACCTCGCTTCCCCAGTGCTGCCTCGGAGCCTGGGATCCCACAGGGCCTGCAGAGTGCAAAGTGCAGCAGGAAAATGCCTTCATCCCAGGGGCAAGCTTGGCTGAAGAAAAGCTCAGCAAGAAAATAGAACTGGAACTGTCTGAACTGAGGATTGCATCTTCAGAGAGTGTTTGCAGAGAGGAAGAGAAAAAGGAAGAGAAGAGACTGGAGACAGAAAATGTTCCAAAAGATGTTAGGTCTTGTTTGGAAGAGGACCATGAGGTTATAGAAACTGAGAAGGTAAAAAGTGCTTCACCTTAGCTCTTCTGTTAATATATGGTCTGCTATTTGTATAAATACCTTCTTTGTTACTTCAAGATTACCACCCTTGGTACCAAGCAATTACTAGAGGTTTAAGGCCTGGTCCCTATGCCTGCCTGCTAAAGAATGGAGAGACTTTGCACTGTGTTCCTTTGGCTGGGGTAAGAGCTACAATCTGTCATTGTCCTGGCTGGAGCAGGCTTCTAGAGCCTCTTCCACAGATGCAGAGTATGAGAAGTGTTGCATAGCCCAGTCCCTCTACATTCTGCTTCTGTGTGGAGGAGGTAAAGGCAAGAAAAGGAAGAAATGTCAGAAGACCTGACACTCGATAAGACCTGACACAGTAGGGATTGTTCCATACCAAGGCATTCTCTTGCACGGTTCTTTAACATCTCCACCCTGTTAGACGTGTCCCCTCTCCCGGTCAAGGACCACAAGAGACTTATGTAATCCTCAGCACTGCTTTGGTGCTTGTGGGCAGGGCACTGGGTGAGAATCAGCAAGGAAGAGGTTCCTGTGCACCGGCTACTGCCACACTTACCTCCATTGCTCTGCAAGGGTTAGAGTCCAAATTCTGGCATGTGCCAGAAGCAGGGCTGTCGTTCAGCCAGAGCTCCTCTGGCCTGATCTCTTTTGTACCAGTTTGCACCCTTTCAGGTGCACCCTTTAAGTCATTTGAAGACGTAAGGAAACTCATAAGTGATCAGAAATTACCTATGACTTGTTTCTTTAGTAAAGAACTCCCCCAGAATTTGTTTTTTTTCATTCTCTTAAACTTCAGTTGCAACTTAAGATCTTATGCTCTAAATTCATTAAATAAACGTATTCTTTTTCTTCTCAGGTCTGGATTATGACTGCATTTCTTGTTATTTCCAGGGCCCTCAGAGGGAGATGGCTCATGCTGTGGTTGATGCTGCTGTCAACACAGACAGCTGGTTAATGGAGACAGATCACAAGGAAGAGGCAGAGAGCAGACAGCAGGATGCTGAAGCTGAAGCTGATTTTGAGCATGGGCATGGTATTGGAACTGTAACTCTTTTACCCAAACATAAGACTTAGCACATAATATCAATGCAGGATGGTATCGTGTATAAGATCTGTCACCATAATACTTGGTGCTTCACAAGAAAATACCATAATGCCATCTTTATATATAGGTATGAATGGTACTGTAGCTTGGGAAGTTATTCATCTTCCCTCAAAGTGAAAAATAATTCAGATGCAAGTTTGAGATTTTTTGTCTTTTACAGCTCAGCTACTGCAGTAGCAGCTTTTGGGTTTTTTTAACCTGTATCATAGAGCTCAGTATAAATTAAAATTTCCTTAATTAATTAATTTAGAAATTAATATGTAACATTGACTGTGACTGTGTATAGCAACAAGATTTCACTAGGACTGTTCTGCAGAACAATCCTCTTATCAATGCTAAAAATTATTGCTTGTAATGTCACTGAGTAAAATTTTGTTCCCTGAACAGCCAAAAGGGGCTGGATAATGATTTTGATCAATTTGTTGCTGTTTTCAGCTTTGTGACAATTACAGGCATCTAAGAGAGGATTCTGGAAACCTAAAGCTTTCTCTGTTATTGCTTTGTGACACTTCTAGAAGAGGGAGAATGAAAAGTCAAACAGGAGTGCACATTTTCTCCCAGCTGGTGTTCCAGCACCATTGCATGCAACAGCTGCCCCTCAGTTCTGCCCTGTCTGTAACAGAAAGGTGTGAGCAAACTCTGCTCATGTTCTCACTTACCCAAAAGCTGTGTTAGCAGGGTTGTGCCCGTGCTAATGTCTCCTGTCTCTCAGCAGGATGTAGAGCTCAGGCTTTGCCCTCTCAAAAGATTTATCATTTTTACTCAGAGCAGCTCATGTGTGTGTGTGAGATACCTTGTAAACAATCCTTTAGCCTGAGTAGCTGTGAGAAGGGTCAGACAATACTCACTTTCCCAGGCCAAACTCTTGCCTAAATGCAATGGCAAGCTTCCTGCTGAAAAGCTGGAACCTCTTTTTGTGGAGACTAAAAATTGTCCCACTTCCTTAGAGGAAAATGTTATAAAATCCTTGCTGGGATGTATTTCCTATGAGCAGACCTTTTGTTCTTTTAATTTGCTTTCTTTTTATAAACTTCCTATATTCTCATACGTCCTTGCCCTAATTTGTTTGAAAGGCCTTTTTGAGTCCAGAGTGGCAGAAGCTCCAGTCCAGCATTCCCAGAGGAGCCCTTCCCAGGGAAGCAGTGCTTTGGTTCCTTTCAGGTGCCAGAGCTTCTTTGCCCAGGTGAATCAGTCTCTGGAGAAAGACAGCCTGACCATCAGATCAGCCCTCGGTGTGCAGAGACCACACAGTACCACCAGCCTGCTGCCTGGGAGATCCACACATCTCCCAAAGCTTCTGAAAGACAAACGCATCACAGTGAGTATTTGGTCCAAACCGGGTTTAGTTCTTAGGATGAGGAGGTTTTTTTAAGTCATGTGAGAATGTTCTCTCTTTTGGTCTTTCACAAAGATTTTTGCTGCAACAAAAATTATGCCTGTATAGAATAATGGTTATGCATAAACAAACACTTAAGGATTCTACTTGGGAAGCCACGTTGTGCAGGACAGGGCACTTGTGGTATTTTTGCTCAGCATTTTTGACAGAATGTTTTGTTTCTGTTTTGACAGAATGTTAGATCTCATCTCTTATAAATAAGCTTCTCAGCCAGCTCTACTAGATAGCAAAAAAAAAAACAATCCTCTTTTACAGATACTGAAAGAAAAAAAAGAGAAAGTTTAGGCAGTCATCTGAGGCCCACAGCAAAGAGTGCATGTTAGGGCAGGGGTGGAACTAGAAGTCTCTTGATCTTTAGGCCAGTACTTTACCTGCTGGAAAACATAATTTGTTCACCTCCCACCTATAAAACACCTTTGATTCTTTCTCTGATCTCTCCTTGTGTGTGTCATTAAACACAAACACCCACAAGGTACATTTTTTTGCTAAGAATAGCAATACACTGGAGAACAAAGCTGTTTACAGCCCCTGGGAAGCCGTACAGATCAGTGTGTGAAGAGAAACCAGTCACAATGCTATGTAAGACTGGCAGGAACATTACTTGAAAGTCCTGCACTGTTTTCCAGCTTGTGGTATTCAAGTTGTCCCCAGGAAAGCAGGAGATATTCTGTTTGCAGAGGAGCAGTTGATAGCAGGAGTATGCTAACTGCACTTGGGAATAGGAGGAGGGAGGATGCACTTGACAGAGGAAAATATTTTGGGGGAGCTTTGTTCCAGCCCCAAACAGCTCTAGCAGTGTGAACTGGAATATGTCTAAAGGTTTGGTGGTGTTTACTTGCAGTTCCCTCATAAAGGGCACTGTAAGGAGTACAAAAACAAATAAATATTTCACTATGGCTGTGAAAAGAGGCCTTGCAGGTGCTCCTTCATCTCTGTACGTGGCACAATGCATTTAAAAACACAATTCAGCAACACTACAGCATTGACATGAAGCTGCTACTGAAGAAAAGACAAAGACTGCCTGAGCATGGGTAGCAATCTCAGACAAGAGGTGAAGAGTTGGAACACCTGCCGAGGACTCTGGGAATGTTCTGGGCTTGGCCAGAGGGGGGCAGGTGTTTCTCTTGCTAATAAAATCTAGTAAGGAATATATAATATGTTTTGTGGTTAGAACCTGGATTTTTTCTCCAGTCCAGAAGCTGCCCCAAAGACTGAGGAGTTTTAGGCATTGGCACAACACTAAAACAGCACAGCCTGCTGACCTATGACTTTTAAGACTGGCTTTTCAGGCACTTCTTTGTTGATTAAGCCTAATGTTTTCTACAGGTTTTAGCATCATCCTCAGTGTTTTCATGGATGGGAATCAACACTACAGTATTTGTGAGCCTTTGTAGCTTCTAGGCCTCAGGAGTGACACTAAAACTGGGCTGTTCTGGCTTTGGGTGTTTAGTTTGCATTAGAAAAATACACTGTTGGGACCAAGGGTTCAGTTTGCTTTTTTTCTCTTAGAAATCAGTCCTTAGTGGTGCATCTCAGGAGAGGTGGAAAGAGCTGGACTTCAACAGAGCCAGGATTGAGCACAAAAGGTGGCAAGAGGAGCAGAGGCAGCTGAAGAGGGAGCAGCAGCAAGAGGCAGATGGCACCCGCCGCCAGCTGCGCAGGGACAGCCAGAGGTGATGCTGGGAACTGACTTTAGCTTTTTGTGCTAAGGGTTGGAAGGTTGGTAACATCTGCTCCCCGCTGCTCTGCTTCAGCCCCTGCACATCCCACGTTGTGCTTTTTGCTGGACTCTGCAGAGGGGTCACAGTGGTTCCCTACTGGGAATAGAAATGGTGCTTGAGGTGTGAGGGAGTGGGTACAGCATTATCTCCAAGGGCAAGTTCCCTTCAGTCCTGTTCCAGACCAAAAGTGCTGACATCAAGCACCAGCCCAGCTGGGGCTTTTGTTACCTCTGTTTTGGACACAGGTTTAATCCTCATGACCTAACAGAGTTCTGGAATATTAGCTGAACACAGATTGCCAAAATATCTGCTTCGTGTCTTATGCACTGTCTTTCTTTTTTATTGCTCTTTCTTTATGAGAAATGTGAGAAATTTTGTTTTGGAAACAGGCAGCGATTGCGTCAGAGAACACTGCAAGGGCTGGAGAAACAGCTGGAGCACAAAGAGAGAGCTTTGCAGCACATGGCACTGCTCCAGGCTGCTGGGGCTGAGAGAAGCAGGAAGGAATCCTTTCGAGAGGAGGAGGAGGAGAGGAAGGCAAAGCAAAGGCTTCAGTTCTTAAAGACACAGCATTTGCAGAGAGAGGAGTTGCAGGCAGAAAGCAACAAAAGAAGCTTTGAACAAGAGAAAGAAAGGCTGGTAAGGGCAATTCCAGAACTTATTTTCTTCTTCTGCCATGTTTCCAACAGTTCAGTATCTAAAGTATTTGTATATTTCGCCTGTTTTACATCCAATATAACTATAGCATTTAGAGATAAAGAAGGGTAACATTTTTTGGCATGTGTATAAAGATAAAAGGGGAAAGTAAAATTCCCTATCTCTGCCAGAAAATAAGTCTTTCTACAGGCAAGGAGTGGATTTCCATAGATTATATCCATTTCTGACTTCTACTAGTGAGAATCATAGTACTGTAGGGTGATTTCAATTGTATTCATTTAGTTCTGACCCCCCTGCCATGGGTAGAGACAACTTCCACTAGACCAGCCTGCTCAGAACCCCCTGTCCAGCCTGCCAAGGATGGAGCATCCACAGCTTCTCTCAGCAACCTCTCCACCCTCACAGGTGCCTCTCCACCCTCACAGGAAAGAATTTCTTCCTAGTATCTAATCAAAACCTGCTTTTCTTCAGTTTAAAGCCATTTTCCCCTGTCCTGTCACTCCACACCCTTGTAAGGAGTCCCTCTCCAGCTCTTGTAGCCCCTTCAGGCACTGGAAGGCACTCTAAAGTCTCCCCAGAGCCTTCTCTTCTCCAGGCTGAACAGCCCCAGCTCTCTCAGCCTGCTCCATAGCACAGGTGCTCCAGCCCTCTGGGCATCTTTGTGATCCTCCTCTGGACTCATTCCAGGTCCATGTCCTTCTTATGCTGGGGGCCCCAGAGCTGGACTGAGATGAAAAGTGAGGATGAAATTTGGCATGAAGGCTGACTGTAGTTTTCAATGTCTTTATGTAGGAGGTTCTGAGGAGCAGAATGCAGTCACGAAGGGAAGTGCTGGAACAAGAATCCCAGGAGCAGGACAAACAGCAAAACCAGCACCAGGCTGCCAAAGTGAGAGTGTTCCAGAGGAGAGAGAGTTCTCATCTGAAGATGGAAAAAGAAGGCCAGAAACTCCGTGCCCTGCAGCAGTACCTGAGGGAACAGAACCTTCTGCTGCTCCGGGCGTCCCTGCTCTCGTGAGGAGGCTGCACCGTGGCTGAGCAGGGCCTGGAGCATCACAGACCTGCTGTGTCTTGTCAGTGAGAGTCACTGGGCCAGAGCAGAGCTGTGACAGTGGCATTCCTGGAGACGTCTTTAATCTCCCTTTCACTGCAGCCAGGGTGCACTTCCCCTGCTCTGTCCTTTGCCTGCCTTTCTTCCTGGGCTCACTGGCTTCCCCCTGCCCTGAGAGGGAGCAGCAGGGCACAGCAAGAAGCATTCTCTGCATCACAAAGGAGGGGTTTCTAGTGCAATGCACGATGGCGAGTGGAGGTGCCAAGGGAGAAGAGGAGGTTAAGCTTGTCACATCCTGTAGTGCTCCCTCTTCCTCACATCATCTGAGGTACAAAATTCCCTGTGGCTGTGAAACAGAATGCACTGATCAGCTCTGGGTAAAATTTCAGACTGGTATTTAGGAAAGGGGAATGGACATGGCACAATTTATTTGCTGAAACAGTCAGAGCTGTATGGAAATATCTTTATTTCACACACAATTATGCTAAAATGAATACAATATATGTGATACCTTGTTTCAAGTAAGGCCTAGAAACAAACTAGATACAAAATTTAAATTCAGCCTGAGGTTCTGTGCACATTTAGAAACATGATACACATTTTCTGGCACATTTTAAAAATCTGGGCCTCTTACTGGAATACAGCACCAGTGATAATGCTCCTTAAAATAAAATAGTAAAATTAATAAAACTTTTAAAAGGGAGCTCCTTTGATATCCTGCCAAATCTTCTGAATGGCCAGCAGTTTCCTAGCAGAGTCAGACTGCATTCCTCCAGGGATAATGGAGAGGCTATGCCTTCAGCTTTTCCCTAAAAAGACAAAGTTAAGTCTCTCATCCAGATGTTTACAAACTACTCTGAGACCTTAATAGCTAAAATGGGTATTTTTAAACATTAGGATCCATAATGTTTGTGAGCCTTCCTCAGATTTTTGCTTAAAGGAAAAAAAAGAAAAAGAGGAAAAGGAAAGATGAACTTAAATAGAAGGTGAAGGCTTTAACAAACAAAATGTCAAAGTTAAGGTCTGAAAAAAATATAACTTGCTTCAGATTATGGAAACTACATGTGAGGCACAAATTTTCATTTCAGACACGAAATCCTATCATTTGGAACAGTTTCCACTCAGCTGAGTGTCTGGAAAAGTTGGCTGGAATTTGCTCAGCAAGAACACGGCTGGTTGTGCCCCAGGCCTGGCCCACACCCTGCTAGGGAACGTGGGTGCTGGTGGCACATGCAGATTGTCCTTAGGGTAATGTTTGGGCATTGCTTGCTTCTCTTCTTGTTCGAGTTCTCTTTTGCATAAAATCATGTGCTAGTTAGGACAATGCTCTGCCTGCTTATGACTGTAACTGGACTTAAAGAAACAAGCTTAACATTTTCAAGGTGTTAAACTCCACTCCTGCTTTTATCCTTGTGCACTTGGAGTGGAAGATGCAGTGATTAAAGGAAAGTACATGAAATATACTGAGCTGAATCTAAACTCATTTTTCAGACTTCATTTACATGTTGTTAATCATTCCTTTATAATCACCATAAAACAGCAGATTGTCCACTTATGCACTTTCTCATCATTGCTTAACCACCTGAGAAGAGACCACTGCAGAGACCCTGCTCAACTGCTGTTTCACACAGGGTATGTCTGGGAATATATTCATTACCACACTATTTCCAATCCTTCATGGCCTGTATTTCTCACTATTAAAATGCAACCATAAGATCATTTCAATATTGCTATTAAAATAACTGTCTGTAAATGCCACGTGTAATCCAGCCCTTCTGCTGGCTTTATTTGACTTTAAACATTCAAAATGTGGTTTTGAGCCATCAGGAAAAGGCTTGGACTCTGGTTTGAAACCTGCTGGAGAAAAAAACCCCAAGTATCTGCATATCAGTTAAGGGTTTGAGTAGAGTGAAACCAGGAGAGCAACTGGGAGGGCAGTAGACAAAATCACACAGAGCAGAAAAAAAAAAACCTCCTAAGTTTCAGAAACAGAAAAATTAAGACCAGGACAAGTATTCCCAGAAGTTGTTTTTTATTATGGAATTCGTTTTTTCTGCCTAGGTAAATATTTTATTACCCTGTTTATAAACCAAACTCCTATCATAATGTACTAGAGTAGAGGAGTTTGAGAAAAAGTTGAAATAGTCTGTTTTTGTCATCCAAAATGACTTAAGAACAGAACGCTACATGCAGGATGTTAGGACACTTCTACAATAAAAGTAGAAGTTAAAAGTAAAAAAGACAGTTTTACTGGTTATTTTCAGTTTGAATGTGTTGCTTCAGTAATGCTAAAACATCATTTCTCATACCACAGGGACAGGTAAGTCAGTAAATTAAATATTCAACCTGATATATTTTAAAACAGACTTGATCAATTAACATCTTCTTGAAGATGTTTTTAAAAACTACCAGAGCACATTAGCTCTTAGAACTGTGCAATGGTGGGCAATGTCCACTTGTGCAAATTCCTCCTGCTTTCTAGAACAGACCTTCTGATCCTCCCATGCCTGGTGCTTGTCTGAAATGACTGAAGGCAGCATTAGTGGAGAGCACTGTGCACCACATCCTGGGGTACACGTGACTTCTGAGCTTCTCTGCTCTGTGTCAGCTCACAGGCAGCACAGCTCACCCCCCACAGGGAGAGCACAGCAGCCACAGGAGTCTATTTGAGGGCAGAAACTGCAGTTTTGATGAGCAGTGGCTTAGCTGCCTCCAGGATGTCCAGTTCAGGGTCCAGTGAACGTCCCAGTCCTTCCAGAACCATGATGGCAAAGATGATGGAAGCAAAATTGCTCTCGAGCTTCACCTAGAACCACAACAGACTGAATGGACTCAGTGGACACTATTTTCTTCTGTACCCCTTCAACCAAGGTCTCAGCTCTGCCTAAGCTGGGAGGGAAGGGAAGGGGCTGGGGAGAGCATCTGCACACCTGAAACTGTAAAGCAACTCCACCAGCTGGACTGTGCAGCCCTGTTCAAGCAGCTGACAACCCTAGTTCAAGCCACATCTTCTGATTTCCAAAGTTGTTTGCAACTGTGGAAACTTGTCCCCCAAATAATCAGTTATAAGGAGGTACCTGTAGTCTAAGGGACTACAGAAGAGGTAGGAAGAACTATGTGTCACAAAAATGCTCCTTTTAGTAAATAACGTCAACCATTAAATGAAGTATTGAGAAAAAAACAAAAACAAAAACAAACCCAAACCAGAAATTTGGCTTAGGAGAGTGCGTGTAAGACCTGAGAAACAGCATGCCTGCAACACTTGGATGCATTCCTGCAGTTCTTCTCCTAGCAGTTTGTTTCAGAAGTCAGTCCCCCTCCTTGTTAGCCCCTCATGTTCCAGCAGTTCTCCCTCCCCACATGAACTTCCATCTGTTAAAGGCAGACAGGGACAGGACCTCACCTTATGGGTCATCAATAGTTTGAAGACACTCGAGAGGAGATTTCCCACCTGAAGCTGGAATATACAAGGAGAATTTAAGAGCTGAACAAAAGACCTTTTTGTTTCAGTTTTCAGTGCCACCTTGCACTGAATTGCAGGCGAGTGAGGCTGTGACATTGTGCACTTGCCTTTCCCAGGGCAATGGTGTTCCCCCGGGCCTTGGTCACGAGTTCTGCCATCTCAGCCTTGAAGCGCTCGATGTCCTGGCACTGGTTGGCACGGGCGTGGTGGAGGATCAGCTCTGCCACCCTCTCCCCCTGAGGAACAAGTTGAACAGCACAATCAGAACCTGATCACCGGTGACCTGCAATCAGATGCTTCAAGTTCTTGCTTTTAGTAGCTGAGAAGTGCCCCTGACAGCACAGGATGCAGGGTTTAGCATGGATTCCTTGGCATGCTTCAGCAGACCAAGACAAAATGTGTCCCTCTTGAGGTGTGCTAGTGAGCCCTTCAGCCTGCAGCTGAGAAACAGCAACATGCAAGTATGAGCACAGTGCTTGTTCTCAGAATGAACAGGAGACACCAGCACTGGGTTCTTTAGTCCATTTGACAGTGACTTTCAAGGGGAGAGGAGGATAACGTGGTTCCCCTCACATGGAGGAGCCTAGCAGAGGTCAGACCCCTCCATGCACACCTGTTTTCCTTCCTCTCCTCTGTAGATGCTGACAACAGCAAAACAGAGGAAGGCATATGGGCCTTCCAGCAGCAAGGCTGCAGAGGGGAACATGTGTGGTAGATGAAGACGTTAACCCACTCCCTCCTCTTCTCTGGCAAAACCTGACAGATTCTGCAACAGTGACTCCCAGGCAGCCCTAACATGGAGCAGAAGCACTTCTAACCAGGAAGGGGCAGCCAATACCTCCCATTTAGTACCTTCTAGTTCCTGGCTCCCTGAAATTGCTCCTTGCTGCAGCTGAACAACCTACCCCTGTGTTTGGGGATAAGATGCTAGCAAGGCTCCTCGCCCCTCTCAGCATTTTGAGGGGAAATGGAAAACTCTCACTTTGACCATCAGACTGTGCAGCCACGTCCCTTCCCCAGCCCCAGCCCCGTGCCCGAGAGCACCTCACCTGTCCCTGCACCACGGCGGTGAACACGGCGCGGAAGTTGTGCAGGTCGGCGCTGCGCAGCTCCGCCACGATTCCCGCGTCCAGCAGCACCAGGCGCAGCCGTCCCCACCGCGGCCGCGCCTCCAGCACGCAGCCACGTCCCTTCCCCAGACTGTCACCGTCACTGTCACCACCACAGGTGTCCAGCACGGCCGCCCGCGCCGCGCCCTGCACCAGGATGTTCCCGGGGTGCAGGTCGGCGTGGACAAAGTTGTCAACAAAGATCTGCAGGACAGCAAAGCGTGAGAGCGGCTCGTTCCAAGCAAACCCGCTCACGCCAAAGCCCCCAGGCCAACGGCAGAGGGTTGGTTGTGCTCCATTCTCTGTCACTGCCAATGATGGGCACCGCCACAGCAGGTGACTTCTGCTGGAGACCAGCTCTGGTACTCAGGAGGTCAGCAGAGCTCTGTGGAGCAATCCAGTGTTTGCTGGAGATCAGGTAGCACAGCCAGGAGGCCCAGCAGGGAATGGCAATTAGCCCTTTGGCAATTAGCCCGAAATTGGGACACACTGGTGGGCCTTAGCAAAGAGTAATGCAGTAAGAATAGGCTGTTTGCCATTAAGTGGCAAAGGTTACAGTGAATGGTTAAATTTATCTAGTGCACAACACCAACCCACACTGCAAGTGTATTGAAAAGTAAGGAAAACAAGAGAAGATAAATCTGTGTAGCTCTTCTGTGGCCCTGCTAGCAGTTAGCACCAGAAAGGACAGGCAAGAGGACAAGAACTATACAGTACTTCCCCCCTGGGCCTCCTGGTGACCTGTGACTGAAGGACTTCCTGCCCCAAGGAGATCATCTTTGTACTTCATGGATTTCTCCTATGATTTTGTTCAACTGCCATGTAAATAATTAGGGCTGTGTGAAAAAATATGTTTTTGGTTTTGCCTGAAAAAGATTACTTCTGCTAATTTTATGTCGTCCTTATTGAGAAACCCTACACTATAGATCCATATTCATTCTCATGCACTCATGACTGCATAATCTCTGACATAAGCTACTCATCTTTTTGCTTTCCAGAGTTAGGATAAGAGTCCAAATTATTTCACCATTCTGGTATGGAGGCCATTCCACACAAGTAATCATCCTGCCTGCCTTCCTCTGCACCTCTTCTAGTTCTACTACAGCCCTTGAAATGGAGGGTCCTGGACAGCAAGGGACTAGAACTGCAGAGTACTCAAGAAAGAGGTATTTGTTTTACTTACAGACATAATGTTGGTTTTTTGTCCTTTAATTTTTTTTTCTACTCTTAAAATTTGAAACCAATCTTAGCCTAAAACTATTCTGGTTCCAGCATTGCTTTTCTGAGTGGTAAAAGCTATTTCAGAGCCTGTCATACTACATGGAGCCAGAACTGGAGGTTCACCATTGCCCTAGCACAATGCTGCAGTTAGCAGCAGCATTTCATCTGACACTCACGGCCCACACACTCATTACTGTCAGGAGCTTTTGCAACTCTTCCCTGCTGGTTCTCATGCTCCTCACAAGACACTTGTACCACCCTCTCAACACTCCTTTCCAGATAATTTGGGATTACTTCAGCCACAGAAGAACTAGATAGCCAGAAGCTGAATCTGGCCAGGTTTGTTGACTTTACTCCAGATTTAGTTCTCCCTAAGAAAAAGGCAGTTTTAGAGGAGTTGATAAATGAAGAAACCAGCTCGGTGTTTTCCCTCTGAGTCACATCCACAATCTCTGCAGAGCACATGACATTTGCTAATAATGTTGCACTTTAAGGTACTTGGGCAATATGTGAATATTCACTGAATGGATTAGTGGGTGTCCTGAGCAAAGGCTGACAGGGGTGCACAGGCCAGTCTGACTGTGTGCAGGCAAATGGCCCCTCTGCAGCGGCAGAGCCCTGTGGCAGAGCCCAAGCATGGCTGTGTCCAGACCAGGAACAGGTAGGAAGCAAATGGGTTCTCTCTTTAGCCACATTGTCCTATTATCAAACTGAATAGCTTCTGCAGGAAAGCAGCCTTCACTTGCAGCGCCAGGTGCCTACCATCTTTAGCAGCATGTCCATGCCCATCTTGGCAAGCCTCTGCCGCAGCTCCGTGCCAACCTCCACGTGCAGGTAGCGTGAAATGGGCTCACTCTCCTGAAACAGAGGCAGAGCTTGGAGTCAAAACACCCCCTGCACCCACAGTTCAAACACACCTTCACCTGCGTGCCATGAGCGGGGAAAGGGTGATGATAACACCATAGAAAGGACTTGGCAGAAAGAGCCTGTACCCAGGGTGATGGAGAACTTGAGAGAACCAAGGGTTTGTTCCTTGTAAAGACACAGTACTCCAGGGACAGAAACACCCTTGCCAGGTTCACATACACGAAAACAACCTGAGAGTAGCCTTGGTCTGTGACTCAAACATCCAAGGGAAGTGAGGCAAGGATCACAAAGTGTCAGTGGCTGAGCTCCTTGCTTTCACCCACCACAGAGGTGAGGCTGGTGTTGGTTTGCAAAGCACAGGCTAGCACACAGTGCCTGGACACCCTGCTGGTCTGCTTGGCTTCAGGCCAAGTGTTCACTTCAGTATGGAGTTGTCTGCTACCTGTCTGCAGGGGGGCACTGCTTGCAAACAAGAGTGGAAGAGACATTAAGGAAGGACATCAGTCTCCTACTAAGCAAATAAGAAAAAAGCATCCTTCTGCCTGCGATCCCTCCTTCTCAAAAAGAAACACCTCCTCGCCACGTTCTCCTTGGGGCCTTCTCATTGCTACCATCGCACCCAGACCCTGCAATTCTTACCTCAAATGTTTCCACTAGAACATCTGCTGTAACCAAGGGCCAAAGGGGAGTTGGAAACTTCACAAAATCGACATCTAGGAAATTCTGTCGGAAGCGCTCCAGATTTCTGGCTTCGTAGCGTAAGTCAATCTCAAGGGAGAAATAGAAAAGCAGATTGGAAATTAGATTGAACTAGGATTAGATCTTCAGGATCCTGTGTGAGTTGCAATACTCAATACCAACAAAACTAGTCAGAAAATCAGAATGGAAACAAACTAAGGGTGGTGCTTTTGACACACTCATAGCCTCCCAGATGGAAGAGGAGCAGACTGGGTAATGGACGGTCCACAGCCCAACACCTTCGAAATATGGGTGCCTTTCTAGAGACATGGTGTCTCAAAATAGACCAGGACCATGTTATATTAAAAAATATAGCAGGATCCTAAACTGAATCCTATCCTGAACTGAAGCTTGCTGTTGAAATAGCAAGGCAGGCAGACAGAAGAACTGCAGCCGCAGCCTCACTTGACAGAGGCAGACACAGAAGGAAGAAATTTAATGTAACATACAAAATAATCCACTATGCCAAGCCCAGGCCCTGGTTCTTCAGTGTTCACTGTCTTGACAGAAGAGCATCTCTCCTACTGTCTGCTACTGCTCAAGGAGGCAGGATAACCTTGCCTCACCTCCCTTGTCTGGCAATGGGGAATATCCCAGGAATACTTCCTGTTCATTCAAAGGGAAAAAGCTACAAAGAGCCTATGAGATGTTCTCCTAACCCTCCATCGTCTGCACATCCACCCAAGCTCTGCCAAACTGGTATGAATGACCTCAAGTCACATCTGACCACAGTCAACAGTTCCCAGCAGGGATTCACTGTGTAGAGGTTTTGCAATTGTAGAAAATAATTAAGGTTTTCAAAAGCTTGTTACAGACTTCAGACTCTGCAATCTAGACACAAAAATGAATTTAGCAGATAATGGCTCATTTTATAGAAACACAAGCCTAATTAAGCCTGCAGTGAGATCTTTGTAAGTTTGATAGCAGCAATGTTTCAGGACTGTGTCTTTAGAAGACATTAGTAAATCAGGATGTTTTCAGATCTGTTTGCAAAATTTTACTGACACTGTGAGTCTCATGATAATACAGAGTAGAATGTGTTACTAACTTCTGTGAAAACAGTATTTATGCCTGTATATGTATCTGTCTATCTCGGTGCTAACAAACATGACTAGTGAGTACAGACTGCAAACATGTATGTAGAATTATAGAAAAAACCCCACATGCCTGAGTACTTGCTAGGAGAGATTCTTGCCTAAGGAGAGGTGTCTCACGTTTCATGATGCTGCAAAAAGCACTGTGACTACAGCTAGCTAGCTGTTCAGGCAGTCCACTAGAAAACACATTCAAAGCCTAAAAATTAATTTTAGATCTAATCAAGACTGTTTTTTCATTGCTTTGCTACTTTGTGAGCATATAAGCTTTCCTACAGTAATGCTATGTGATTTGATTAGACTACAGAACAGAAGTAAAGAAGAAGCCAGCCTTCATCTAACCATTTAAAATGCAGTGGTGTGAACAGAGTCAGAACCAGCCAGTAGCAAGACCAAGGGCAGTTTTGTTTCAGTAGCTGGGGACCATGGCCTGGCACATACCTGCTGCATCATAAGCTTCTCAAACTCCTCCACAATCTCTGTCAAACTGAGCCACTTGAACCCAGGGAGAAGTCCAATGATGCGGCTGCCGATCTTCATGAGAAACAGATCCATCTGGACCTGGTGGACCAGCCCAGGGTGCAGAACCTGCGCAGGAATGAGCAGTGGCAACATCAACCCCCCAGACATTCCATTTCAATGAGCTCAAGTGATACAGTTCAAATATACAGAACCCAGCTTATTAGATGGGAGGCAACCAGCTTCCTTGGCTAGTCCTCAGAAGAATTCCCATTTCGGCATTGATTAGGCTGTAGAGAAACATTTTATCGTTGTCAAATTCAGTGTATCTGTGCTGGAGACTACAGTCTCACACAAAGACATTTTCTACCACTTTCAGCCCTGCCCCTAATTACTATTTGAAGTTGCTCAAATACAAGGTTTCTTTAAATAAACTTTGCTGGAATGCACTTATATATTCCAGATTTCTTCACGTGAGCAGAGAAAGAAGTTCGCTGTCTGGAAGGTGCCACCGACCTTAATATTAATTATTTTAATGTAAATTGGGCCCTTGGTGGTATTCCTAATACCCACATGCTAAGTCAAATCTTGAGCTCTCCCTCTGGAAACAGCTGAGGCCACTGCAAGTGTGGATTGTGGCTGGCTGGAACAAAAGCACTGAGAAAGGACACCAAGAGGGACAGCATCCCTTCTTGTTCTACCTGGCCCTAGCCAGCTACTCCTCCCCATGGAGTTAAAATCTGACGGACCTCCTCCAGCGCACTCCATTGTCATACATCTACCCTTCAGGCACATGACTTACTTTAATGGCTACAGGCACGAGGTGTCTGGCTGATGACGGATTTGCGTTCAGATTGGCTCTCTGCTCCACAGGGGACATCCTACTCACGGGACTTCCCTGGGAGCAGTCTGCAGAACTCAGTTCCTCCCTGCTCCTCTCATCCCGTATCTCCTTGCTCTTCCTCCTTCTCAGCCACCCGAGGAGGCCTCTAAAGCCTGACACTTCCCACGCTTCAAAGGCGGACCCGAGCTCCGAGCGCTGCTCCAGCTCCTGGGCCCGGGAGCCGGCGATAGCAGCGAGGTCAGCATAGGCTTTATACACCTGGGCGACGCAGCCCGAGCCCACCGGCTCCCGGCTCGGGAACTCGAGGATGCCCATCCAGTCCTCACCGAAGGCCTTCCTCAAGAGCTCGTCGGTGTGGCCCCAGGGGTGCGGGCTCACCTCGACGTGCAGCTTGGAAAACTCATCACAGAAGGCCTCCGAGAAGAGGTCTCTGCGGGTGCTGGCCCACTGGCCCAGCTTGACACACGTGGGGCCGGCGGCCTCCGCCGCCCTGCGCAGCAGCCGCAGCCACCGCTGGGCCAAGCCGGGCCACAGGCGGCTCAGCGGGTAGAGCAGCAGCAGCGGCCCGAAGCGCAGCAGGAGCCCGCAGGCGCGGACCCCCACCCGCAGCACCAGCCCCAAGCGCCGCAGCAGCCCCCGGGGCGGCCGCTCCGCGCCGCGCTCCGCCGCCCACGCCGGGCC
>VXBU01006628.1:675308-767130 GCA_013400315.1 Bombycilla garrulus | reverse complement strand
CGCACCCACGGCCCCGCCGGGACAGGGGGCGGGAGTCGGGAGCGCCCAGCCAATCAGCGCCCCGGAGCGCGGCGACGCCCCGCCCCTTAAAGGGCCGGCAGCGAGAGCCCGGCGGGATCTCGCGCGCGGGCACGCGGGCGGCACCCGGGCGCCGTGAGGCAGGCGCGTGCCCGAGCTGTGCCCTCCGCCCCGGGAGCGACCCCTCAGCACCGGAGCGGGACGGGCGGGAAGGGGCCGCGCTTGGGCCGGGGGCCTTCACACCTCCATCTGTTTTGAATCACAGAAACACTGAACGTCCCGAGCGGGAAGGGACCCTTGGGGATGGATCATGGAGGCCGGCTCCCGGCGCAGCACAGGACACCCCAGGAGTCACCCCGTGTGTCTGAGAGCACGATCCAAACGCTTCTTGAGCTCTGCCAGGCTGGTGCTGTGACCGCTGCCCCGGGGAGCCCGTTCCGGTGCCTGACCAGGCCCTGGGTGAAGAACCTTTCCCTAACACCCAGTCTCAAACCGGGGGGCAGAAATCGTGTTGCGGTTTTGAGGCATTCCTGGCCAGGTGCTCTCCCGCGGTGTGTGTGACCCCATCGGGCTCGGGGAGCCGTGCCAGCGACAGGTACTGGGTTGATAGCAAGTCAGGACTTTCTACGTTTCCCCGGAAATCTTTCGGTCTACAACCAGAACGGCGGGTTTCCCCTCAGCTCCGGTTTGCCCTGCTGACTTCGACACCGGCAGCCCCCGTCGCCTCCCTCGGCTATCCCCCTTCCCCCNGCTGCTGCCGCCGCCGAGGAAGGTAGGGAGGCGCCGAGGGGTCGCTAACGCGGGAGAACGGGCAGAGGTGCCCCTCCGAAAAATCTCTTGATTCCCTCTTCCCTTCCGCTCCCCAGCTGGCTTTTCTTCATCCCGGCTGCCGAAGGGTAAAGCAGGGCCCGCGAGCCGAATCCCCCGCGCTCCCGGGCACCGCCGCTCTCCCGCCGGGACCGGGAGGCTGCTGCTCCCTCCGGGCGCGGGGGGCCGGGCCCGCTGCCNGGGCCGAGGGGACCTGGGGAGCTGCTGGAAAGCTGACCCGAGCGGGTCGGGAGCGGTGGGCCGGAGGAGCAGCGGCAGCCCCGCCACGGGGCCCCTGAGTGAACTCAGTCCTGCCTCGGTCTCCAGCACAGAACAGAGGAGGAAACGCTAAACACATTCTTTGGGGGAAGTACGGGCCCTGCTGGAGCGAACAGCCAGAGCTCTCGGTTCGGCAAAACCCTGAACCCCCTGTGATCCTAGCCCTGCACTTCTCTCTCTCTGCTCCGGAGAGCCTGTTTTCCTCTTACTTTGCCTTCGGCTGGAAGGAACGCCTGCAGTTGTGTGCAGCCCGTGGCTTATCAGGGTGGCATTTGTGACTCCCGGGGGAGATGGGTGGGAGTATTCACCTGTCCTGGGGAG
The DNA here is from genome assembly GCA_013400315.1 of Bombycilla garrulus. Lineage (NCBI taxonomy): Eukaryota > Metazoa > Chordata > Aves > Passeriformes > Bombycillidae > Bombycilla > Bombycilla garrulus. The sequence continues at coordinate 765,705 of VXBU01006628.1, read as the reverse complement.
AAAAACATTTCTTGCCTTCCTGCTCTTTTACCCAGGGATGATGGGCGCTAATGGGTTAGCGATGGAGTTGGTGGAGGGGAATGTTCTTTGGGAAGGGAACAAGGAGGAAGTTACAGCTGACTGCTACTGCTGTCCCAAGGTGTCAAATGCAACCTGGGAGGTAAAGCCATTCCGGGTGTACTTGGGACACTTTGAGAGGTTTTGGCTTGTTGAGTGTCCAGTAAGCATATCTCTTGATACCTGGTGCTGGAAAAGTGATGGTCGTGGGAGAGTGAGGCTTTCTGACTGCACTGGAGCCTCCTCACAGGAGCAGCGACTAAGTGCTAAACATGGGCCCTTAATTCTACTCTTTACAAGAACACAGCTTGTTTCCGAGACAGGTCAGCAAGTTGTTTCTGACCCTGAGGTATTCCCAGCCACCTTTGCTCTTGCCATTTAAGTAATTGTGTAAGTTTGTTGCTTTTGGAGAAGAGCATCTCCAGCCTGGAACTCAGCTGGAAGGATAAAAGAGATGGACCAGAGGGATTTCCACAGGGCTTTTATTGGCTACTGTGAGGGGAGCTGCTGGTGTTGGTGGTGGATTAAAAAGCTGTTTTCTGTATTGGCTGCCACCTTACAGACCACTGGTTCTTGGTGTGTGGTAGTGAGGTCCAATCATGTGTACTGGCTCTGTTTTCTGAACCACCAAAAAGGGAGCTGTTATTGCATCCTGGCAGAGGAAAGGAATGCATTTCCTCCACCCTTGTGTTGTGTTCTGAATTGTTGTCATTGGGATAGTGTTTGTGGGGTTTGTTGCATGTTGGGTTTGAGGGGTTTTGTTTGGTTGTTGTTTGGGTTTTTAAAATAATCCAGGCAGTGTTTCAGCCTGTGAAAATGGATAACTACTACGTTGGTCAGGCTTGGAAACAACTAAAAATGCTAAGTATGGAAATGCAAGGGAAGCCACAGGATTTCCCAGGGTTATAAGGCACCTTTTTGAGAAACGGAAGAGAAAGCACTGCAAACAAAGGGCGCTGGAGTGGCCAGGGATGTGAAAAGCAGACTAAAGATTTACGGCTCTGCTGGGACCACTCTGCCTGCGTGGGTGAGAAGGCTGTGCGCTGAAGCCTGGGCTGCCCTTCAGCACATCCATGTCCTAGCAGTCCACGCAGAAGATACTCCCAGTTCATCAGCTCAGATCCAATGTGCAGTATTCCTCATAGACCACAAGTGCATGTGGAGTGTCCCAAAGTGCTGCTTTCTCACTGCCCCCAGCTCACTGCCTTGGGAAAGCTTTTAGGACATTTTGTCTGCAAAGAGAACCTCTGTGTGTGCTTTCTGTTCTCCAGAAACAAGAAGAGCATTTAGATCCTTTGTCAGACACAAATAGGCTTGTCTTTCTCCCATGCCTGTTGTATTTACATGTTAGAAATGTTCTTTTTGACAAGGACATAATAAATAAAGACCGCATAAGCTGTGTTTTTCAGAGATGATCTTAATCCAGAAGTAGCTTTTCCAATGAGTTATTCTTAATATCAACCATAACAACTAATTCATACTAACAGGACCTAAAATCTCTATTTTGCTGGGCACTCTGGGAGCACAGAAGCAAGCTCAATCCTTCCCCAAGTTTAAGAAATTTGCCAATGAAATCATCACACAACAGTCTCAAAGATGGAGAGATGCTGGGCATTTCAGAAGTGTCTGATACTTATGCCATGCTCTTTTGGATCCCCTGAATGCATCATTCAGAGCAGCTGGTTCTCCCTTCCTTTTGTAACACCTGACATTTATTTCCTGGCTGGAACTGTGTGGAAGCTGCTCCTTCCTAAGTGGAGGCCAGACCAAGGGGAGAAAAGGCTGTGTAGTGCACCATTAAGCCCATGAGAGTGGAGAAGAAGCTGGTTAATTGTGATGATCTTAGGCCTTCAGAACTGGGGTGTAAGCTCTTTAGGGAAGCATTTTTTAGCGGAAGGATTTAAGTACTAGTGGCTGATATGTCTGTTGGCAGGATCCCAGGAGCTGGCTGGAAGAGGCCTCTACTACGAAAGAAATGCTGAAAAAGGACTTTTAATGCACTTGCATAGCAGTTGCTTACTGGCTGAGAAGACTCTCTGGAGGGAAGGAGGGAGTGGGATGGAGCTGGAAAGAAATTTCTTGTTTCATTCAAGTCCTGACAGAAAATGAGTGATCCTGGCTTTGCTTAGACACAGCTCAAGTAACATTGTATCTGGGGTATCTGTGAGCGCGGTTCTACAACACAAAGCAGGAAAAAAAGACTCTTGACTGCAGCTCTGAGGTGCTATGGAAAGGGCAATAGCACGTTGAGCTTGCTCATGGGATTTTTTTTTATGGTCTTAACCTTGGAGATACTTTATCAGCTCCTGGAAACTGAAGCACAGGCTGAAATGTGAGGATATGCACAGCGTTTGGGGGTGGCCTCAGCCCAGGTTTTAGTGAAGAAGACTGTATGACTGAACTGCCAGCTTTGTGAAGGCTGTGCTTTTGAAATGCAGCTTCTGCAGGGGCCTTGGGTGACCTTGAAGTGGGTGCCCAAGACAATCTAGAGTCTCTGAGTCCCTGGAGCCTCTGACCTCTACATCCTGGGATTTCAGCTGAGGCCTGTATCCTTTGGTGGAAGCTTAGCACAGAGCAGGCTGAGGATCAGTTCAAGGTTTCTGGGTATAAAGCACTAAAAGGCATCATCACTGTCTTACATAAATAGATACTTCATGTCCTATAGGCTGGTCCTGTTCAAGATCTCTCCCAGCCTTTACGTGGCTCACCACCCAATTGGGTCAAGGTGTGCTGTGTCTGTGGATGTGGGACTGATGAGGTGAAAGTCACAATTCCCCAGGCCTTTCCTGATCAAAGCAGTGGATACTTGCCTGCCCCTCATGCGAGTCTTCACCAGTTTATGTCTTTCAGTGAGCTGGGAGCTCAGTGGGATCTCATGGCAGCAAGACACCTTTGGAGTTCTGCCGTTATGATGGTCCAGTCCCTTACTGTGCCAAGACAGCTCTGAGCAGCTCTGAACCCTCTGATGTGGTTCCAGCCTGTCATCCTTGGAGCTGCTCACAGAGCCTGTGCTCTTGGGATAATCCTGGCATGATGGCTGGGGTAATTCTGTGCTGAAACTCCCTCAGTTTGTACTGCTCTGAGGTAAATACATTGCCTAAACATTTGCTGGGCAAATGTGGGGTGCCATGTGTGTGCAACAAAAACCCCCAAAGGGAGCTCATGAGAAATCTTCTTGCAAGAAGTTTGAAACACTGTGATTCCTTTCTTTAATGCAGATAACATGTATTGAGGACATAATTTCTGTCTTTTTTGAAAATAGTACTGTCCCATGGTAAAGCTGAAGGAAGTCAAGCAGAGCTGGAAGGGCAGAGGCTTGAAAAAGTCATATCCTGGTGGAATGAATTCTGTGAGTGCTGTTATAATCTTCATTCTTTGCTTCAGTGCTTTTTCCCCTCCCCAGGTTAGGGAAACCAGCTGCAGCTGGCATGCTGTTACTTTCAAGGATTTAGCAAAGCAGATGCAAGAGTTAATGGTGATTTAAGGTCAGTTTTTACTGACTAAACTTGTTAGGAGCTGGTACATCTCTGAGGCCTTCTTAGGGCAAGATTGTCATCCCAGTGCTGGGGCACTGCCACGCAGGTTTGCTTGGGGTCCTCTGGTTTTCTTGTTTTTAATGGTTGGTGCAAACAAGAATTTGGCTTGACCTGTTACCTGCTTGTGCTGTTACACATGACCTCTGCTGAACGTGAGAGGCATCTGTGTCTGCCTTCTAACAAGCAGCTCCTTGGCTGGGGTAAGGGCTGGGGCTGCTCACGGGGAGCAGGAGGGCCGGGAGGGGAGATGTTTGCACTGCAGCCGAGCTGCAGGCCCAGCCTGGGCAGGAGCTGCTGGTGCTCAGTCCCTGCACTGCAGGCAGAGCTCTGGCTCAGCCCTGTGCTCCTGGGCTGGGAACTGGCAGGGTTTATGTGACGAAAGGGAGCATAAGATGGCTTTTCCTGAGCTCTGCCTTTGCCCATACATGTGCTGGCCCAGGGCCAGGTTGGAAACTCTGTCCTCATGAGCAGAGAGAGGGAGATGGGAGGAGCGAGAGATGAAGAGGGGCCCAGAAGCAGAGGGAGTTAAAATAAAAACACCAACTCACAGAGAGAAAAGCCTGTAACAGATGGCCCTGGCCATTCCCTGGGCTCTTCATGTAGTTGGCTCCGTGTGCAGTGCTGACAAGATCTCATCTAGAAGCGTGAGTAAGGGGCCTGGACCATTTTGGGATGTGGGATGGAAGATCAGAGTAAAAGGCAAAAGGAGGGAAGCTAGACAGGTAAGCCAGCTGTGGTTCAGCCCTCTCTGCAATGCCTGAAGTGGGCCCTGGGACTTGCTGGTGTGGTGCCACTAATAAGGCAGGTGCTGCCCTGTGAGCCATTGTGGGAGCACTGCTTTGTTTTCAAGTGTGACATCCTTTAACTGTGGCCAGTCTTGCCTCCTCTGTTAAACAGCGTTGCTAATGCTGGTGGAGGTTTGTCCACTGCTCTCATTCCCTGCAGAATATGTACAGCAGAGAGCTGTTGATCTGAATGGAGCCCAGTGTAAATAGGTTCTGCCAGGAAGTGCTGGCAGCTGTATCTTCCAGTGCCCATCTCCTCATCAGGCATCATGGTAAGCAATCAGACTGGCTGAACAGTTCAGCATGTGGGGTGCTGACCTTGCTTGGAAAGGCTTTGCCTTGGTAGGATATCTGTGCAGGAGATTGTGCCTGGCAGAAAAGCTGGTCTCGGAGAAGCACTCACAAAAGCTTTGGTCTGAGCTCATTTGAAAATCTGGCCCAGACGCTTGAAATGTCAGGAGCTGATGATGGTAGGGGCAGCTTGAGTGGAGAAAGGTGCCACCTCACTTGGAAGTGGTTGAAAGAGTTCTGGATGAGACCCTGCCAGACCTTGAGACTCCTGATGCTACAGATCCCAGAGAGCAGATGGCTCCTGACCAAGTTCAGGCACATAAGTTGTGTTTCCTGAAACTTACTGGGGACTCTGGCAATCCACTGGAGAGACTGTTTCAGGGAGCAAGGACTTGCTGTTCTTTGTAAGCAGAACAACTTTAAATGGCTAGATGCTCTGTGTTTTAACTAGATTTCCCTCTGGGAATAAAAGTGGTGAAGTGTTTCTGTGATCCTGCTACATTTAAATATTCTGTACTGTGCCCCCAGTCTGGCAAATCATTTAGGCAGACACGTGGGTCACGGCGCATGCTTAAATCCACCCCTCGGAGTGCTTGGGCTCCCACTGCAGTACATCGTTCCTGCTCTGGGAAGTTTGGAACGCACTTCACGCAGTCTAATTGAAGATAGTGACATGCTTTGAGCATAGACTTAAAACTAAGCATGTGCTTAGGTGTTCTCCTCATACAAGTGGTCTGTCACTCGCCCAGCTGTATTCTGTAGAACCATTTGATTTTAGCAGCGCCCTTGAACGTGGATTTACTCTTCTTATCCTGCAAGGCCTCTTGCCAAGCGCTTGCTGATAAACCGCGTTACTGTGAGCAGTTCAGGTGAGATGCTGGCACAGGCCTGCTATTTTGGAAGCACTGTGGATAGGCGTGCATGTGTGAATGATTAAATCAACCCATCGGGGTGTCATCTGGAGAGGAACAAATGCTGAGCTTGCTTTGCAGGCGGGGGGAGGATGAGATCCCCCTCTAGATTTTGCTGAAAGCTTTTCCCCTCTGCAGATGTGCAGCTGCTGTAGCTCTCTGCCAAAAGGCGGCCGTGACTTTCGGAGCTGGGGAACGTGCACACAGCTGCGTGCAGAGGAGAGCGGCAAAGGGGCTCGGGTCTCCTGTCCCAGAGGATTGTGTTCTCATGATAGATAGTGCTGACTGTCATGGAGGGAAATGGTAAATTTCACAGGACGCTGAGAGGGCACTTCATAAATATGAGTTTGCTTGCCAGTGTCAGCCAAACACCACCTTTCTAAATTAAAAAGGAAAGAGCTCCCAGAGACTTTTCAGACTATTGGAGATATCTCTTTAAAAACATTAAGCCCCTGCAGAAGATGTGTGTTTTCCACATACAAAAATACAATGTATTTCAGCTGCAAAGGATGCTGTGATCCCAAAGGCTTCACATGGCTTTTGGGTAAGAGTTGAGTCTTGGGTTATCCAGAGCTCAGAGTGGCTTAGCAGCAAAGGGAAATAAATGCCCCATACTAAAACTGAGAAATCTTTGCACCAGCACTGTAGCACTTCAAAAATCAACATCTGGCCAAAAACAGACCCTGGAACATCCTCCACAATCTACTGGTCCATGAGAGCTTTTTCCTTGAATTCAGGGAGCTTGGGATTAAGTAACTGAGAATCTGGTTTTCCCTGCCTTGACATGGTAGGCTGCATGTACAGCAATCCCTAGTCAAATTCTACAAGACAATTTGTTACTGTAAAGAAATGTGTAAGATATTGAGCTTTTTCCAGATGATGTCAGAAGCCGTGATCTATCTGGCTCTTGTTTCTCAGCTTTGTCAAACTCTCAGAGAAGCCTGAGAGGTTTCCTACTGGGAAACCAACACATGGTAACTGTTTTTGCATCAGATTTCTGTCTCTGTCCCCTGAGATTACTGTGAGTGACTCCAAATTGAAGTTTTGCCATGGTGTCACCTCTCACCTAACAGTCCTGTACTTGTGGTGGTGAAGGGTACTGACAGCTATTGCTGCTTAGTCTGTGCTAAACCTTGCCCCATCATTGTCCTCTTGTTTGCACAGTGGGAAACTTTCCTTATAAAATTATTTAGCTCACTCAAATTCAGTGGGAAACCAAGGTTTTTCCCCTGTTAAATTCATAAATTCCTCCACTAGTCAAAGACAATTTTGGGTATGTTTCAAGGAAAATTAGGATCACCTCTAAAAGGCACAAATTTCATAAAATGTTGTCAGAATTTGATGAGGTGGTTTTTGGGTTGCTTGGGGTTTCTTAATAACTTATTCTGACATGCAATATATTGCTTCAGTTCCACTTGCTTAATGTTTGTTTGCATGGGTTAAAATAATTTTTCTCATCCAAACCAATCTGGAAACATTATCAGAAACAGAAACTTGGCATTTTAGAGAAGTGAAGAACTTCAGCTGACCAGCAACCACTGCAGGAATACAAATTCCATGTCTTTCTGTCCTTCAGAGCAGTGTTCCCAAGTGTCTAACCCAATCCTTCTTGCCATTCATATTAAAGGCAGCCTTTAATTAGAATTTCATTATTAATACTTTATTTTATTATTATGATTACCATTATTTTATTATTAATAGAGTAAACTGGACTAGGCTGAGTTTGGAAGGGACCCACAGGGATTATCTTGCCCAGCTGCCTGACCACCTGAGGGCAAAAGTTAAAGCATTTTATTAAGGCTGTTGACCAAATGCCTTTTAGACACTGACAGACATGGAACATTGACCACCTTTCTGAACATCTGTTCCAATGTTTGGCCGCCCTCTCGGTAAAGAAATGCCTCCAGTGTCCAGTCTGACCTTCCCCATGCGCAGCTTTGAGCCATTCCCATGTGTGCTGTCACTGGATAGCAGGGAGAAGGGCTGGGCATCTCCTCTGCACTTGCCCTCCCCAGGAAGCTGCAGAGAGCCATGAGGGGTGTTTTATTTTTACTTCAGGCTCCTGATCAAGATCTGCTTTTTGAAAAATCAAGCCTGAGCTTGGATGAAAAAAAGACTGTTTTCTTTCTCCCTCTCCCTCTCTCTCTCTCTCTTTCTCCCTCTCTCTCTCTCTTTCCCTGGTAACACGTAATCACCAACCCCTTCCTTTTTTCAGGCAGACCTCAGCAGATCAGCTGTTTCACTGTCTCTATTGCACATGTAACTTTTTTTCCCCAACATGTAAACAATGGGGTATTTTTGGTGTAGGAGATGTTGGTATGATTTGCTGTGAAATCCTTGAATGCAGAATTAAGCAGAAGAATGTATCATGCACCTTTTTTAAGCTGCAGTTTCAGAGTCAGCATGACTTGGTGATACGGTGATGAAGCACAGTGAGCTGTGTGTGGAGGAGGTTATTCAGGAGAATGAGGTGATGTCACTGTCATTGCTCCGTTAACTTGAGCTGAGCAATGACCTCAAAGTGAGGTTAGGAGTTTTTTGATGCTTTGGAAGAAATTTAGTGGTATTGGTTTTCCACTTTCATGATTGAATAAAAAAGAAATTATAACTAATTGGAGAAAGGTGGCAGGGTATCCCCATCTATTTTCTTCCCTCCTTTTTTTCCCTTCAGTAAGATAAATAGGAAGGAGAGAAATCCTAAATAGTGTTTCAGCTCCTTGTAAAGGGAGGATTTAACACACACCCCCTCAATTTAGCTAAATTTTGGTAAGAAATGTCATTTCACAATAAAGAGCTTGACTCTTCTAAGCTTCCTTCAGATGACCTCAAATGTTTTTCTTGCAAGTTTCTCTCTGTTAGGTTTGGGGTTTTTGGGGGGCATACTGAATTTAGATCAAACTTGGCAAAAATTATTTGTCAGAAAACATAAGTAATTTACTCATCCATCAACACTCAAACCTGTTTGTGATTCATGCAAATAGAATTTCTGAGACCATGCAGCTGCATTTCAGGTATGTGAGTGCATCTTGACCAGATAAGTTGTTTTCTGGAGCATTTCTGATCAGGTAAGAGAAGCTTTTACACTGTGTTCAGAGTTAATGAGATGGTACTTCAGGAAGAGAGAGTACTTTTAAAGCACAAATCGCCTCTTGGGAGTATTCTTAGTTTTATATGATAAATATAGTTGCAAACACTGTGCATCTCTAATATTCTTTTTGCTTGGGAAGGTGTATAAGCAAAGATAACTTCTTGCTAACCTATTTTAGGGACTGAAATTTCTCCTGTGTTTTACTTACCATTTTAATATGAATGCAATGAACTCACTTAGGGAAGATTTTTATTAAGTAGATGCTATGCAGTCTGAACATTTGAGTTATTACAGAAGAGATGGGAAGAAGAATGCCTACTTGAATGCCAAACATTTTTCTTACCAACCAAGAAGTAAATCAAATATAGCATTACTTAAGCTCTTCTTGTTCCTCTTCTAATAGAAGAAAATGTTTGGGGAATTTTCCCTAGAAGATCAAGTTTAGATTTAGTTTTCCAGTTATGTCTGTAGACAGTCTCTTTTCAATAAAGAAAATACAGTTGATATCAAATATCCATTGTAATCAACTACAGATAACTGAGGCACCATTGGGCAGCTTCTACCCTTGTATGAAGAAAGTTCTAGTGAGGAATATCTTAAAAAATATCATCTCAAAGAGGCGAGGTTTAGATGAAATGATAGAAGGAAATTCCTTATTGTGAGGCTGGTGAGGCACTGCAACACGATGACCTGTCCCTGAAAATGTTCAAGGCCAGGCTGGATGGGGCTTTAAGCAGCCTGATCTACTGAAAGTTGTCCCTGCCCATGGCTGGAACCAGATGGTCCTTAAGGTTCCTTCCAACCCAAAGCATTCTGTGATCTAACTGGGCCTGTTCATAGAGTATTTAATCTATGGGAAATGTGCATTTGCTACAATTGCCATATTCTACAGAGGGGGAAAAAATTGTTTACAGACAGCCTCTTTCCTGAGCCAGATCTTCAAAGCTGAGTGTGTAATGCTGATGCTTTTGGGACAGTGGGGATGGGAGTTTCACAGAGGAGCTTGCAAATCATGAGGGTGTTATACCAGGTGGGTCACTCTAGTGCTGGCCCTCTCCTGTGGGAGACCTCTTCTCGCCCTGCAGGAAACCCTTCTATTTCTTTAACATCACATGAGAACCTGTAAGAGTTGTCCCTTCCCATCCAAAGAGGTTTTATGGATGTGAGCAGAGGGGACTGTGGTTGTGTTTCTGTAGGTACATCTGTGTTGGGGCTGAGCAGAAATGAGGTGAATGTGGAGCGGGAAATGGAAACCACACAATAATCACTGCAGGCACCTTCAGTGCAGCTGGGATTTCCTTTGCATCGGACTGGAAATGGCATCTTTATGAGCCTGTAAGATGAAAGGGGATGATGTTTATTGAATAGTTCAGGGGACAGCGCTTCTGCAAAGGGTTTGACTCCAGAAGATTCCTACTTTGATATTTTGTTCTGGTGTAAAACATGCCCTTGTGAAACACAGTCAGTGCTGGCTGCTTTGTAGTAATGAGTTTTTCCTGTGCACAATAAACAGTGTCAGGGCCCAGTCCAGCACAACATCCAAACATCTTGGGTGGAGTATGCCCTAGTGGTTATCCTGGAATACAAAACTTGGATGCACTTTCTCTGGGTTGGAAGCTTATGTACAAATAGCTCTGCTTCAGCTCTGAGATAAGGGCTCATGGAGACAATTGCACATGATTGCTCTGCTTTTGCTCCCTTATCCAGCAGTGTGATGTATGTGAAAGAAAGTAAACAATGGAAATTAAAGTCCTTTATGTATGTATTGGCTTTAGCACATCCCTTGGAAGAGAGCAGTGAACAATATGTGCTTGTTTGGTAACTCTCCAGTTTCTAGGTTTTCTGCTGCAAGAAGCCCAAAGGAGCACTTCAGCAGAGGAAAAAAACAAATCTCCCAAATAAATGCTTTCAATATTTCTCACTTCTGTTTAGTAGTTGGTTGGTTGGTTATTTTTTAATTTAGTTATGAAATAGCTGTCAGCTTTTTAAGAAATTGTACTCTGATCTCTCTGAAAGTGGAATGAACTTGGGAAGTAAATATTTTCCTTTTCTAATAGTGAAAATTTACAGCACTCATAAGTATTTTCCAAGGCAGCAGCATTGGTGGATTCATGGCCTCTGTAATCGGTTCCATGGAGCTGTTGAAGTTTGTTAGGCACTGCAGAATGACTAGGGACAAAAGACAGTGGAAATGTATTAGGGATAGTGTAATTATATATCTTGTTTTGGAAGCTATTTTTTACTGCTTCTTTGCTGATCAGTTGGAGGAAGGCAAAAAAAGTATAACTTGGGGAGGAAAATGTCTAGTAATAATGCTTTGAAAGGGATTTTTTGTTGTTATTTTCCACAGAGAAAATGAGAGTGATTACTCACTTTTACAGTAATTCATGATCTGTTATCATAGGATAATCCAGGCTTGGTGGGATTACAGGAGGCCAGAATTCAGCCTCCTTCTCAAACAGGCTCAGGTCTGAGCTCAGACCAGATTGCTCAGGGCTTTGGGTCTTGAAAACCTCCAGTAATGGAGACAGCAGGACTGTTCCAGAGCTCTATTTTCCTCATGCTGAAAAATGCTCTTTTATCCTCCTAGTGAAAAAAAACTTTTCCTTGTATCAAGTCTCTGTGTTCCCTCTCATCTTGTCTCTCATCCCACCAAGAAACAGACAAGGAATTTGCTTCAGGTCACACACTGTTTTTTGAGAAAAAAAATTGATTAAAAAGTCACAACAGAAGGTGGAAACCTGCATCATTTCTCTGAAAGAGACTGGGCACACAGATGTCAGTTCAGATCTGACCTGGACATGCTTAAGTTTACAGCATCACTGTGTCAGTCTGTCCTCCAAGCTGCCAGATGTGAGGAGGTTCTTTAGATATATGTAGATTAATTATTTCTTCTGGAAGTTCCCTTTTCAGTACTGGGGTCTGTTATCTGAGACATCTCCCACGTTAGCAAGCTCTGCCAGCTCTGTGGAGCTGCATCTGGCACCTGGTGAGCAGCAGAGTTTGCGTAGGTGCGCAAAGGTGCAGAGAAATGTGCTCTTGATTTTCCCAGTTGTACCTAGACCTGTCTCCTGTTACAGCCAACGAAAAAGGAATTTGTGCTTACAATCCTTTGAAAATGTTAGCTGCTTCTTCAGTCACGGAATCATTTATATTGGCAGAGACCTCCAAGATCATGGAGTCCAACCATTACCGTAAAGTTGCCAGGTCCATCACCACACTGTGTCCCTACGTGCCACAGGAATACAATGTGGAGCTAATTCCATCAAAGCTGGGACTTACTTGGGAGTTAAAATAAGGAGATGGAATTGCAAGTGTAAGTAGGAAGTGCAAGGAAGGAAGTGGAGTTGCAAGTATAAGTGCAAGCCTAGTAGCAATATTTGTTTAAAGAAAAAATCTGATCCCCGGTTGTGAAATGGGTCTTAAACTTCAAAGTCATGTCACTTTTGAAAATTTTACCCTTCTCTATCTTATTTATTTATTTATTTCCCTGGGGTTTTTCTGCCACTTTTGCAGAATTTGCCACTGAGCCATCATGATGTTTTGCCAGCATTTTTGCCTGACAGTACCAGGAGGTCAGATCTTTCCTTCCCACTCTTAGGAAGTTTTATGACCAGAAGCTGTGCTGAAGCCCCTGGGGCAGAATGTATGGATGGTTACCTGCAACCATCACTCCTCATGCTCTGCCCTTTGCTGGGGTTCTGCTGGGGCTGGAGAGCCTTGTGAGAGCAAAGGGTCGTTCCTCGCGTTGTTTTGTGCTCAGGTTGCCAAATTCCTGGTTATGGAGAGGGTGCAGACAAGCAGCACAGTGATGTGAGTTGATTTTTCTCTCTGTGTTGCTTTCTTGTCCGGGCTGCCGGTGCTGGGAACCCCTGTGCTGGTTCCCCGGGCCATTGCCCTCCGAGCGCCCTGCTCTGCCGGGATCGCCGTGCAAGGGAGAAAGTGTCAAACTGCACGTGAATGGGTGGAGGAGGAAGAGCGGTTTTTCCCTAGGATTTGGGGGTTTTGGTAGGGCTTTTTTCCCCCGCTTTTATTGGCCGTGAGTGCAGTGACCGCTTAACCGCAGGGACCGGGCTGGCTCCCTCCCCCGCGCTTCCTCTCCCTGGCAGAGTCGCTCAGATTTCCTCCCAGCACGGGCGGATGGCGGCTCTCAGCTACATTCCTCTCAATACAAAAGGAAAGGAAAAACTGCTCTCTGCACGGGCAGATGGCCGACTGTTTCCTGGCAGCTCCGCTCCACTGTCCTTTTTCCCATTGTCCTGACACAAACACACGCACACATGCACGCACACACCCACCGAGAGCAGCTTTCCTTCTGGAAAGATAAATAAATGCAAGCCCTCTTTGCAGAGGTTTATTCCTCCTTGGAGCTGTGTGAGCTTCCTCCTCGCGATGGCTGAATCTTGGGCAGCTCACGTGCTGCCTGGCCCTGCTCTCTGCTCAGGAAGGCTGAGCGAGGGGATGATGTGCTGTGCTGTGGTTGGGAGATTTCCGTAAAGAATAAGGTCTGCAATAAACAGATTCTGCCTTTGTGATGGCCAAGATATGTGGGAGAGTGAGGGTAGGAGCAAAGAGGAGGTTGAATGAGACAGAGGGAAGTGGGGTCTCCTGAACTGAAAAGCAATCTGGGTGACTTTGCTTAAGCTCAGAAGGTGATGCCTGATAGAAACAGACTGTAGTGGAAGGTCATGGACTTGCAGTGGGTACCGGAAGGTCTCATGGAGCATGCAGATGGTGCCCCAAGGTTGTGGTGATGGACACTTCAGGAAGCTGTGTGCTAAATCCTCATCAGGAGGGACAAGAGTCAGCATCCTGCAAGGTGAAGGCCACCAAAGGAGAGATTTGCTGAGTCTCCATTTGTCTCCCTGATGATAACTTATTTTGGAAGAAGTTGAGGTTCTTCATTTTAATGCTCTCATTTCCTTTCTGAATGTGAGACAATTTGTCTTCCTGCCAGGAAACTCTTTGCAGAGTTGCTCCTCGAAGGGACCTCTTTGGGTCCCATTTATGTTAGACTAGCAGAGATTATCTCACCACATCAAAAATGAATTCCAGTGTGGTTCATGAGCTGAACACTATTTTTTAGTGACAGGTTGTTTCCTATGCTGTCAAATGTTTGGGTTTCTTATAAGCATAATAACCCTGAATTCTTTCCAAATCTTTTACGCTAGAAGTGATTTACTGGTGTAGTAGGACTGGTATGTTTGTAACACAGCAATCCTATTAGAGGAGGGAAAAGCACCTACATCAGCTGGCTGCAGTGGTAGAAATGAGTATTGGCCAATTTATTTCTGACTTTGTTGGGACCTGAAGGCAGTTCCACTGCATCTGCTGGCATCCTGTCTCTCCATGTGGCTGATAGATGATTCTGCTGGCAGATGTGTGCTTGTGTGAATCTGGTCCATATTTCTTTTGTTTCATTCTGTACTGACCACAGTCATCTTCTCTGTGGGTATTTTCAAAGCCAAACAAGCCAGGTATAGATCACCATCTCCACTGATGTAATCTGCAGGCAAGGTTACACTACCAGTGTCTTCTTCAGCCTTGACTTCAAGTAACTGAATTTTCATTTATTGCAAAGCAATAGCAAATATTATCACCCTTTTAAAAGGGGTGAGCAGCCCCACTGTGTGCACACATACACTTACACGAGACCTTAAACACAGAGAAATGATCTAATAATGCCAGGAACTGTCCCAGAAGGGTTGTCCTCTACTCCTGCCCTCACTTCCCAGGGTTTTGGTTTCCTCATCTGGCATTACAGGTTCTTTCAATCTATTTTTCGTTACTTCCTTTTAGAAAGCATAGCTTGAGACACATAATTCCATTAAGCATTGCAATCATTTTAACAGCCAGACTGGAAAATACTGAATCATTCTCTTCCTTTCCATGTGAATTTTTTCTTACTATTTGTTAACCTACCTGCAGGAGTTAAGGCTCATCATGTCTCTAAGCAGTCATACAAACCATACTTGCCACCAGGATGAAAAGCAGTATTTACCTTCTGTGCATGCAGGGCTAAATCTGTGACTGGGGGCAGAGAATTAGAAAAAAGAGTGTTTCTGCTTTTTTTGACAGGGTCATGAAACATCCCACTGCTAACCCTGAAAATGCTGTGTTTTTCAGCTGAGGGTGTGTCTGCCTGAAGGCAACTGAAGAAATGTGGAATACCCTTTGAGTTGTTTTTTTCTGTTTGTTATGTGTTTAGAGGGAAGAACAAAGAGAAAATAAGACAATGGGAAATGTGGACAAGCTTAATAATAGTGGGTGCAACGAGCCCCACCTTTAACAGAAGACAATTCACATTGTGAGACTCTGCTTTTGATTACGGTCTTCAGGTCAAAATTTTATTTTTGTTTCAGTCTGCACTTTTCCATGCTGAGCATTGCCTCTGGCTGAATTACTTTTGAAAGCCTTCAGCCAAAAGAGTTCAGCTGTTTCAGTGTGAAGCCTGGGGAGAAATTTGTTGCTGCTTCCCCTGTGTTTGAAAAGAAAACCAGGCTTTTCTTTTGCTAAAACTTATGCTTTGAAACAGAAGTGCTGTTTGGATCAGGAATTTGTCCTTTGCCATTCCTGAGTCATCTCTGCCCTAACTTTTCCAGGGCTCTGTGGGAAGAAAGTTTCAGCTGGCACACGGTCAGCAGAAATTTTTACAGCTGCCTTGTTACCTGATGTGCTGTCCTTCCAGCCCCCGGTGTCAGGCAGGTGATGCTGGTGATATCCCTGTGGAGTTTGACCTACGACCTTCAGCAAATAGCTGGCAGAGGGAAGTAATGGACAAGAGGTGAGAGGAGTTTCTCAAGCATCCATCTCCTTTACTACAGAATCAGGATGGTCTCAGGATGAAGTTGAGACCTGGGGTGACCCCCTAATATTGCCCACAGCAGGTACTGCTGGCTCCCTCCTCTCATTGCTGAGGGTTAACTTCTTTACAAGCAGGGTGTTGTTGCCAGACCTGGAATTGAATGATCTTCAAGACCCCTTCCAGCCCAAATAATTCTATCATTCCTTCCATGTTCTTCAGTGCTCATTAGGTTTTCCCAGACAGGTGACTGATGTTGCTCTCTGAGCAGAAAACTTCTTGCTTTCCCCCCTTTTATTTCTTTGCTGGTTTAGGGAATGAACCAGGCAGCTCGTGAGCTCATCCTAGCTTAAAAGGGCTTTACAAGCATTGGAGCTGATACAAAGCAAAAGCAAGAAGGGAGGAAAAAGGTAGGCACACCCTTCGTCAGTGGCAACCACCAGATGTGATCAGGCATGTCTTTTACCAAGGGGAGGAATGGGATGGGAACACCTGGCTGGCAGCCAAGGGAGGAGCAGGGCAGGCCCTTGAACCATAGTAATCCTTTCAGGTTAAAGATACGTAAGCAGGCAGAGTTTGTTCTGTATGCTTAGAGAGGGAGGAGGTCAGCAGACCGAATTATATCATAAAATTCAATACATAACACCCAGCACAGCCTTGCTGGACACGGCGAGCTCCTGTGTCCCTCGCTCTACGACGTTGTTCCCCAGACATGTGGTGATTGCACAAAGGCAGAGGTTGTGGTACATCATTTCCACTTGGGCTTTTTGAAAATACAGTTTGTTTTGATACATGGGACTCTACTGACCCCCTTGTAAGCCCTGTGGTGTAAGGTATGATAGATCAAAGGGAAAAGTTAGGATGGAGTGGGGTTGAGGGGAAGAGGAGGCTTGTGGGATCTGGCTCTAAAAGATACTGTAGGATTCCTTCCAGGTAGGAGCGTGTAACTTCCCAGTCATTGGTCCTTCATTGATATGTTTTGCATAAGTTTATCCTGCTTTTTTTTCTTTAACAAATGACTTGGCCCTGATTATCTAGAATTATCTACAGTTAGGATCCCATCACACATCAGTGTGATGAACTGAACAATCCTGCTCGTGTCTTCAGTCTTCATGAGATTCACATAGCCAGGACAATCAGTGTCTGCAAAGAGGTCACCTTGCCCTAAACTGACCGTGCCCAGCTGAGGTGGGAAGGCACCTCTGGAGGTGGCAAGTACAGCCCTGTGCTCAGTGTGGTCATGTAGAGCAGCTTGTTCGGGACATTGTCCAGTTGGGTACTGGGTTTCTCCAAGGGCAGAGCCTCCACCATCTCTCTGGTCTTGGTCACCCTCTTGCTAAAAAGGTTTTTTGTCAAAAGTAAGCTGATTGATCCTTTCATGGGATGCACTGAGAAGCCCTGCTGCTGTGGAGGTGGCCCATCTGCAGGACTGGCCAGGGCAGGAAAGAAGTGGATTTTGTGTAAGTTGTCTGAGGATAAACTGTTCAGGCTGTCAGCTAGGGAAAGCTCATGGCTCGTGTTGTGGCACTCAAGTTTGAGAAAACCCGGTTGCTGGGTTGGTGTTGGGCACCTCGAGTCGCTGTAAGCATCTTGTTTCACCAAGAGAGCCTCTCCTGGGTCCTGTTGTCCTTCTCAGCTCTGGCTGCATCCCTGCTTGGCTCATGTCCTCCCTGCTGAGCAGGGCCTCGCTCCCTGGGGTTACACTCCCAGTGACCTCGGGAAGGCAGTGTTCGTGCTGGGAACAGGGACACTGCCTGGTGCTGTGCACGGGGGCGCACACAGTGGCTGTGTGTGTGTGTGTGTGAGCACAGGCACGCATCCTCATGCCTGCTTCTTCCCCCAAAGGAAAACAGGCTCCAAACAGAGCAAGGGCTGGGGAAGGGAGCCTTGAAGGGAGCCTTTAACTGTTAGCTTCCCCTTACTCATGTTTTTCCTGTTAGTGTTTTGTCTTCTTGGCATCCTTCCTGTTCTTTATATGTGTATATATGTTATACATTGTTGCCGCCTTGTTGCTGTCTTTATGCTGCACCCTTTGTTGTGTAAAGCACGGAACAGGGAGGTGTGACTTGTAGACTTTGGCTGCTCGGAGTTACTCAGGTTTTGAGCACTGAGGAAAAACACAACATGTCTTTACTTCTTCTTGGAGGAGAGTTGGACCAGCTGCAGGTTGCTCCTGTTGCTGTGAAGCCTTGCTGTTCATATGCACCAGCAGTGTGACTAGCAGCCACTTGTGGACGTGGATGAAATTTTCGGGAGGTGCAGAGTAAACAGAGCAAAGGAAACCTGGAGATATGGCCTCCAGCAGCAAGGGCAGTACCCATCCCCAAACCACCTTCAAGGTATGCTTGGTTTATTCCCCACAAACAAAACTGCAAAGAAGGGGTCCTGGGAGGCTTGCTGCCTGACCTTCTCAGAGACAAGGCTCCCGTTGTGAGCTGTGTGCTGGCTGTGTGCATTTCTGATAACATGGACTGCAGGGCCTTTGCACTCCCCTGCCTTTTGTCGTCGTCTGGTGGCTGCGCCGAGTGCAGTGGGCAAAGCTGGTGTCCTCTTCTCCCTGGAGATGTTCCTCTGGAAGCCTTCTCTGCCCTTTGGGGGTGGGAGTGTGCCTCTTTTTTATTCACTGGTTGCTCTGGAAACATCGCGTAGTGTCCCGTGCCCTGAACCAGATGTGCGTACTCCGAAAGCGTTGGGATCGGAAGCGGGGCAGAGGGCACTGGGGAAGGGGGGCGGGAGGAAAACTTAAATTAGAAGAAAGCCAAACAGCTATTGCTGGAGACAGATGATTACAGCTCATGTCAAGGCTGTTTCCTGCGTACCAATGATAGATCAGTAAACAAACGCCTCTTTGCGAACACAAAGCAGGCAGGAACTCTGTTTGGAAGAGAGAGGTCTCACTTCACTTGGTAGCAGGAAGCCCCTATCACATGGCCCTGGGAATTGAGGCCGAGTGCATGTGGGAGATACGCCGAGAGGCTTCTGCTGGGAGACTTCACATCCTTCCCAGGGTCCAGCCAACAGGTTTGAGAGCTCCCTCCCCTCCCTCTTTCCTCCCGCCTCCTCCCCTGTCCTTCCTTTCCCAGTTTAATTTTGAAACACTATCAGATGACTGCTTTGTTCCCCCAGACAATGGCAGGGAATAAATTGCAGTGGCAAGGTTCTCCAGATGGGGCTCAGTATCTTCTCTCCCCTTTTATGGCCTTGATGTCCTGCTCCAGGATGTAGGTTCCAGGTGCAGTGGCCTCGGGCTCGGGTTCTGCGGGGCTGTGCCTCCCATTGCTGGTAGAAAGTTCTTGTGTGGTTTCTAGAGAAAGCAGCAACCTGTCAAGAAGTACCAGCTTGATGGGTGTGTGCATGATGTTCTGCTAACTCAGAACTCAACTCAGCCCTGCTTGTTTCCTCTCGGCAGTTTGTAGGGTCCTGGTCATGTTGCTCATGAGGCAGGAAAGCAAAGCATTTCAGATAACACTTCTCAGCCTCTGGCACTGCTCAGCCTTTCACACGCTCATTTCTGCTCTCTCCCCGCTGCCCTCCGTCTTTCCCTCCTGTGCACACAACCTCATTACCTCCCATTAACAGACTGGGTTTATGTTGGGCCCTTCCATGTGCTGCTTTGTCAAAAACTCTCAGGGAGCTGCAGCCGGTCACAGAGATGCTCCAAAGGGCCTGAGCCAGCACATAGGGTAGTGTGTAGTTGATTGTAGGAGAGATGTGGGCAGTCAGGAGGGACAAGAGTTCCCTTTGCCCTTCACAATGAGCTGTCTGAGACCTTTGTGGAGCCAAAACTTGGAAAACAAAAGTCGATGTTCTCTGTCTACTGGAGGCAATTTTCCATCATTGCCATCATAATTCCTCTGCTCAGGTATTGGCAATGCCTGTGGGTCAGGCTGTGAGTTATTTCTAGTGATCTTATTATTGGAAGAAATGATCATATCACCTCTGAAGCTCATCTGGGCTTGTGCTTGGCCCCAGGAAATTATTTGACTGTTGGACTTATTGAGAGGTACCTTATTATTTTCTGCTGTTTTATTCCAGAGGTGACTCTTTTTCTCCTCATGTGTCTTCTGAGGTGTTTGAATAAATATTTACTCTTTTGAGCAGAGCCAGTTAATTTGCTGCAGTAATCCTCTAGGTGATGCTGAGGGCACCACGTGTGCTCTGCTGCTTAGAGGGAAGGCACAGCTGCCCGTGCATCTCCTAGGGATGACTTTGCTTCCTAAGCAGTGTGTGTTGTCAGTGGGGGTGTCAGTAGGTACCTGCCTGCTCTCACAGCTTTGGAAGCTCCTGGACCACTCTTTAATCTGCCTACTATGAGTGTGTTGCTTTGGTTACTCCAGCCACACTTGTGCCTGGAAGGGACAGATGTCCTCCTGCCCTTGGTTCCATGTCTTGCTGATCTGCTGCTTGCAGTGGTGCTCCTTTCCCGTGAGACTCTTGCAGCACTCAGCAGCTGCTTTGTGGCTCACTTCTGCAAATCAAGGCTGATGGAGTCTGTCCCACCCACCACAGATGAGGAAACAAGTGCACCTCTTATTCTGTATCATCTTTTTGGCCGGTCCCGCAGGAGGCCTGCCAGGGAGCTGACTGTGCTGAGCATCCGCACACATCTGCCTGTACCCAGATGTTCGTTTTCAAGGCAGTGTTTGCTAGCAGGCTGTTGGGAAAGGCTGGGAGATGGAGTTTCCTGATGGGGAAGCTGGGTGATCTTATGAGGACAAGGGAACGCATCCCCAGCAAACATTCGATGTTTCAGCAGAGCCCCAGGCGCTGCGTGTGTGGACACAGGAAATGTTGCATTTCTCACCGCTAAAGGCAGTGATGAGGAGCTGCAAGGCACCAAATGAGTGCTGAGTGAAGAGACCGTCCCTGCTCGAGGGATGTTGTAAACCAAGTGCAGAGCAGATTCTGTTGCAGCTTCGCAGGAATCTGCTCTGGCTGCCTGGGTGAGTCATTCTTTGGCCAAGGCCACAAGTATGGTTAGTTTTTCATTATTTTCAATTCATAACAGTTAACGGATGGATGAATAGATTTTGTTCCTTGGGCTGGTAAATTTTCTTGACAGTGTTGCAAGGCTGCTCTGTGTCTAGAAGTGAAGTGGGTGCTTGTTCCATTTACTAATGAGGGAGAGAAGCCAAGGGGGTTTATTGTCTGGGAAAAGAGAGTCTGCTAAATGGTTAGCAATGAGCTGCCCTGAGTGTGTACACACTGAGTTGACCCAGAGTTCACTCCTCGCCTCAGGAACATTGCCAATATGGAATAAAAGGAGGGAGAGAAAACTGTGAACAAACAAAACTGATTTCCCCCCCGCCCCCCTTTTTCCTTTCTCTGCCCAAAAACTTGAACAGTGGAAACGAGCAATCCTTTTGTTCTTTATGGTTTCTGGTGTGGTGGGCTATATTTTTTTAATGACAAGAGGCACTTGGTCTTGTCGAATGCCAGGCACGGTGGGGCAGCCTCTGGCAGAGCAGCTGGTGGAGAGATCTGAGAGACTTCACCAAGTATTGCCTACAGGATGGTGAGCCTGTTGTCACTGCAATGCTTTAGAGCAGGAAGACCACCCTGATAAGTGAGCAGAGATGGTGCTGCAGAGTAACAGAGTAATTCTTCTATTTTCTATTTAACAAGAAAGAGCACTGCAGCACAATAAAATGGAGATGGAGTCTGTTGCATTGACTGGGTAGCAGTGGTACTCAGAGAGGGACAGTCATTCCAAGAGTGCTAGAAATCATGAGGCAAACAGAATGATTCCTTTTTATGCATGATTTATCTTATCCCCACAAGGAGTTGTCCTCTGAAATGAGATCACTAGCAAGCTAACATTGCCCACCAGAGAGAAGACCAGTGGCTGCAGTGCAGTGTCTCTTCAGGCTAAAATGTTTTCTTATCCCAGGCTTCAAATGTTGTGGATGTTAAATGCTCAGCAACCACTTCAGGCTTGTGGCTTTAACACAGACTGTTTTCAAATTTGTTTTGGTTTAGTATTCTGCAAGGGGAAGAAAATCTAAATCTGATGAGATTTTGACAGCATTAAAAGCCTTCTTGAAATGTGCTCCATATTTAATTCAAGGTACAGCAATTGATGCTGAGTCAAAGACAATTTTTGCCCTCAAAAAAGTCAGCTCCTCAATGGGCTTCTGAGGGGTATTGCTGTTGCCCCTCTTCCCGTTTTGCAGGGGAGGAAGCCTGGGCTGTCCTCAGAAAGCTGTCATGTCTTGCTTCACTCCTCTCCTGGATTTCAAGGAGAAACGTGTGTGTGTGTGGAAGGAAAAGAGAAGGATGCTGAGCAGAGAGCAATGCTTCTTCCTTGTGTCTGTCTGCAGGTGACCTGCTGCCCTGCTGTGTGCTGACATGATGACAGCAAGCAAGGCAGCTGATGTGAGCAGCAAGTCTGGGGGTGCTGTCTGCAAGTCTCTTGAGAGGTGAGAGCTTTCCATGTTCCAGTGCCAGTGTGCTTGGCTTGTGCTTGTTGTCCCCAACACAGAGGAAACCAAAAGAAGGAAACCTTTTCTCTGCTGGGCACTGTCCCTCTCTCCTCTCACATTAAAGTACACCCCAAAGGTCTCATTTTGTGATTCTGTGTATTAAATCATCTACTCAGACTTCTAATATTCCAGACTCACAGTGCTGGAAGCAAAGGTTTGCCCCAAGGCAAGACCACTTGTGCTGATGATATCTCTGTCAATGTTTGCCCTGCCTGCACTCGAAGTCTTCAGCCTTGGAGACACCTCAGAAGGGCCCCACTGTCCCCACCCACTGCAGGGCGGCTTCTACTCTGAGGTCCAACCACCAGTGACAGTGTGATGCCCAGCCTGGGAGAGACCGTGGTATTCACAGCACCAGCTCTTAACCAAAGCACAGCGCTGCTGTCACAGCCAGGAGTTAAATATCTGTGAGGCTGAGGAAGATCAGGTGTGGCTCAGGTCCCATTTCCTCTCACAGACCTGTCCCTGACTCAATTTGCACGACAACCGAGTCTGCAATGGCTGCCAGCATTGCTGAGCTCCAGGACAAAGCTCCAGGCCTGACAGCACACAGAGTATCCCCCCATGGGTGCTCTTACAATTGACACATTTAAGTTAATGGGGTGATTTCCCAAGTTGAATCTTAATGTTGGGGTTGTGGTTAAATGGGACTGATTATATAAGTTTGCATCCCAGTAATTACCTTTTGTTGTCTTGGTGCTCTTTCCCAAGCCCAGGCAAACCTCAAAGACATGGCCAAGTGCTTCAGTTCAGAAACATTTTGTGTTTGAATGACTGCCTGTTCAGCAGGATATTGATAAAATATCAATCAGTATTGATACTGTCATATCACACACTTGGAAATCTCTAGACTAAATATATTTGGAATTTTTGTTGCACTTTCAACCCAGTGAAGACCTGAGAATGTTGAATCTGGTTTCAGGGTGCTGTGGGAGTGTGCCTGGGTGGCTAAGTGCATTGTGTACACTGGGTTGGTAGAGCCCATGGAAATGGAATAATAAAATGCAGTCTTTGGGCATCAATATGCATTTGGGGAACATTAGGATGGATGAGAGAGATCCTCTGATCAGGCACTACAGGAATGCCTGCTGTACCATTTGCTTTCTCCTCTGTGTAGCAGCAGTAATTTTGCTGTTGTTTGCAAGTGGTCCATTTCGCATTTGTTTTCTTAATGCCTGATGCTGTCCACAGCTCTGCTGCACTTCTGCACACACACATTGGTGAAACTCTCATTGGTATCAGCATGTCTGATTACAGAAAATACCTCTCTCACCTGCAGCCTACTTCTTCCATGGAGAAGGGCTCTGTTTCAAACCTCTTCTCGATTTTAGTGAGAGAAGGGCAGTATGTTCTGGCTAGGACCTTTCCCTGAGCATTCTCCCCTCTAAGCCCATGGCAAGTGCTTGGTTTGAGCATCCTCTGCCATCAGCTTTATGAGCAAAGCTTGAACAGCTGATGAACTAAACCGAGGATGAGCAATGGCAGTGAATGTTTCTTTCCTTTTTGTCTTTGATATGCAGGATCAAGCTTGCAGATAAAAACAATACAGCATCTGTGAAGGAATTAGAAAAACCTCTGTGTGGGTTTTTAAGTGAGAAATGTTCTGAAGATCCTTCTGTTGCCCTGGGCTTAACACCTGAAGCTGAACCAATTTCTTCTGTGGTGAAGAACCCACTGGGAGCCTTGGAGAACTTGATGCTGGATCCAAGGCTTGACTTCTTTCAGCAGAACATGCTTAGTCCTAAAATGATCATCAGTGACCCGTCTGTGGATCTGAATGTCAAAGAAAACAATAAAATCATCAGGAGACAGATAGGAGGCACCCAGAATATACGGTCACCTGGAAAAATTGGTTTGAGGAATAAGTCCTTCAGCATCAAGGACAAGATTTCAGAATGGGAAGGGAAAAAAGAAACGCAGTCTGCTCCTCGCAGAGAGGAGGAGCCAGGAGTTAAAGAGGAGCACAAGATGCCTTGTGTAACTGAGAAGATGAGTGGGGAGGCACTGGTGACTCGAAAAGCAGAGACCAAGAGACTTATGAGCTGGGAACTGGAGTGCAAAGGGGCAGGCAAAGAGAATGAGCGGAAAGCAGGAACTCAGAAAGGCCCAGGGCAAGCAGCAGAGCGAAAAGGGGAAGCGCAGAAGGATGGGGAAATGGAGGTCAGCCCTGGAAAATGCAAGGAGGTGAAAGGTGGGAAGTGGGAGGTCCAGAAGGAGAATCTTTCAGTGCTTAGTCAGGTCAAGAAGCTAGAGCAGGCTTTGAAAGACGGCTCAGCAGAGCTGCAGCCACAGCTGCCTGGTACTTACTATTCCCCACAGTGCTTGCAGGAGAAGGCAGCACAAGGGCACGCCGCTCCCGAGGGCCACGAGGGCATATGTGGGGCTGAGCTGAACAAAAGGCTTCTTGGCGTGGACTCTGAAATCACTGAGCCAATTTTTGGGACTCTAGAAGAGATAAGAACTTCTCATGTGAAATCCAAGCACTGCACGGTGGAGAATGTGTACACAGAGCCGGGGGTACCAGAGAAGAAGCCCTTCATCAACCCACTGCCCAAGCCTCGGCGGACTTTCAAACACGAGGGGGAAGAGGACTGGGTGCCAGCAGTTAGGAATAAAAGAAACTTACCCCCTCTGCCATCCATTCCTCCCCCTCCTCTGCCTTCCTCTCCTCCCCCATCAGCTGTCAGCAGGAGGCTCTGGAGTGGGAAGCACAAGAACAACGCTGACCACAGGTATTGGGGCTCTGTTTCATGAAGCTATTGCTCTTCATGGTGGAGTCCCACCTTCCCATCTTTCTCTGAGACAGACAAATCTTCTCTTTTTGCTCAGAATCTCCAGCATAATCTGCACTCAGTCATCTCTCTGAGAATGTGTGAGTGGCCAGCACTACTCCACAGGGTAAATGTGGAGGGATAAGTCATGGCAGATTTAAGGTCACTGTATTACATGGCTTAACCTTCTAGCCCAAAATTGAGGGATTTGAGGTTTTGTTTTGGTTTTCTTAGAAGAAACTTTACTTAATTACAAAATGACCACAGCTGGTCTGGAACAGTGTTTGGAATGATAATCTCTAGTCTCTACTGCAGCATTTTCACTGTCTGTAGTAAACCTCCGTGTTTCTGTGTGTATATATTCTTCTGGAGTGTTTGCTTGCTTTTTTATTCCCTCCCACATGATTGTCACACATTTTTGGGATGGGGAACATAAAATATACAGCTTTTCTAATGTCCTCTGGACAAATTGTCACTTAAAAATTCCTGGCTCCATTGCAGAAAGGAAAGCAAAACTTGCTAGGTTTGCTCATGGAGGGCACAGTTTTTACCCCTTCTACCATTCTGCAAGCAAGTTTTGTTTTTTTGTGCTGCACAGAGAGCTGATTTTGCGGCCCTCTTTTGCTTTTTGCAGGTGGGATCTGTGCTGTAAATGGGACCTCTCACGTGCTAAGGTTGTGTGCAGTGTTCCAGGATGTGCCATTTAACACTTGCATCTTCACAGTGTGCTATTGCCATGACAACCCAGATTATCTGTGGCACCCCCAAATGCCTTTATTTGCGTGGCTGGTAAAAGCAGCCAATCTCAGTATTGCTTTTTCACGCTTTATACGGGATGAGGCAGCGAAATGTTCTCAGTAATTCATCTTGCCAGCTGTGCCGCACGTCGGAGAAGTGAATTAGCTGTGATTTGGTTATAAATGCTGGTTAACTGCATCACTCTCCTCTCTGCCCCTCCTCCCCCCTCCGTGGTGCAGGAAATCGTATGAGTTTGAGGACTTGCTGCAGTCGTCATCCGAGCACGGCCGGGTGGATTGGTACGCGCAGACCAAGCTGGCCCTCACACGCACTTTATCTGAGGAGAACGTCTACGAAGACATCCTGGGTAGGAGCTCTGCACAGGGAAGGGAGCTGGCTGCCTTCTTCCTGCCAGTCCTGAGTAACAGGGACTCCTGGTCAACAGGCATTCAGCAGAGGTGCTGAATAAAGTATGTTCATTATCCAAATGTAAACCAGGACACATTTTGCACATATTATTGGCGAGTAATGAGAAAAGTGGACAGGGTACTTTAAAGCTCATCAGCTTCAAAGATTATCCTGAGGCATATGGGAAGCAGCTTTTATTTTTTGCTGGCATATCTCCTCTGGTTTCCTTTTGTCCTGTGGATTCCCACAGCTGTGATCTGTCCATTGTGGTGATTTTGTCACTGCTGAGATAATGCGAACAGTCTGAAAACATAACCTTGAAGTCGCTTCCAGAGCTCAGGAATAGGATTGTGTATGGCTTCAGGTACCATTGCAATTAAGAAACTGGGTCCCACCATCTTTGAAAATGAGTTTTATTTAGTTCTCTAACTTCAGTGTCAGATCAATTCCATTTTGAAGATTATTTCCTGTAACTCTCTCCATTTATATAGTGTTTTTTAATATTGTGAGTTAGGTGGCCTTTGATGGAACATAGAATAGAAGTGTCCTCCTTGAAAAAGCCTTAATGAGTTTTAGTAGCTGTAGGCTGGTGCTGCATAAATCTCCTGGCTGAGGTCAGCAGATTAGGAAGGAATAGCTGCCTCAGCTCTTGCTGTGCTGCTGTAATCCTACAGAGGTGCTCTGTTGTTCAGCATAGGAGGAGCTGCACTTTCTCAGGAGCAGGCCAGGCATTATTATTTTGATATGAATAAAGTTTGATCATACTTGATGAGAAAGGACTCTTAAAGGGATCGTGTTCCTTTGGGATTGATGACCGACAAGGCAATTCTAATCCATCCTTTCTGACATTTTTGAACCTATTGGCCTCATTTGTGGAGCTAAGGGCCTCGTGTTTGCTTTTTTTCTTCTCTTTACTTGGGGGGCCAAAGGAACAGGGAGTGTCTAAGCAGCTGCTGTAGGGTTTTTGTGTTGGGGCACAATGGGAGGTCTCAGAAACCACTGAGTAAGGGTCACCTTGTCAGCTGGAATAACATGGATAGCATTACAGAGTGGCTGTGAAGGCAGATCCGTCTATTCAAACACAAGCACACCCCCATGTCCCAAGTGTGCAGGGAACTCATATAAGCCTGAAGTTCCTCTCCCCTCCAGCTTTTAGTTGCAAAGATTAGAAGAAAACAAAGTTATACATAATTATCAGCTAATAGAGCATGTTTGCTTTTTTGTTTTCTTGCTGCATGTTAAGTCTTTGCCTGGAGTCAGTGATCTTTAATTGGTTCCTGCAATCCTGGTGGTGTTACCATGGAAGCTTGAGAAAAGGGGTGGACAGGGATAACTCAACATAAAAAGCTGCAGTTTGTTTTTCACAAGACCACAGACAAGTTTAATCCACCAAACAAACAACATGTGAAAACCTCACCAGAGGAGGGGGAGCCAAGACTTCAGCCACAGGACACTGCTGCTGGCCCACAGACAATCACATGTGCCCATCAGGACGTGCACACACACTCAGCTGCTGGTGGGATAATGGTTCCAGCTCTCAGCAAGTCCCACAGATTTCCTTTATGCACCCTTTTTCCCCTGTTCATCATTGCTTACCTGGACTATTGGAAGCTGGCCGATGGATGACTAGGTTTATGTGTAAAAAAGAGGGAAGTTGTGTTCTTTCTTCTAGGCTTAAGCTAACTGGACTTGTTTAGCAGTTTGAGGATGGGATAGGCAACAGAATCCAAGCTTGTTCTTTTTTTCTCCAATATTCCCAGTTGCATGACAGCTGAAGTATATTTTCAGTACTGAAGAGGCCATTGAAATTAGAAAGTGGAGCCAGTTTCAGGGACAGGAGAATGTTTGCCGAGTGTTAGTGCAGCCTTGCTTTGCTGGTGCTCTACCCACCAATTTGGATTGATGAATTTGGATTCCCTAATAGAGCCCTGGGTGTCACCAGCTACTGGAGAGGACAGTGCTGGGAAAGACTTGGGTTTCTGTCCTTGTCTGAGGAGTTCAGCTGCACTCCTGCCCCAGCTGGGCAGGCAGGTGGGAGTGCACTGGTTAGACAGATCCCACAGCCATTACTGCTCCTGCTGCAGAGCCTTGCAGCACTACTGACTTCCAGGTTTTACTCTCAGCTGAGAATTGTGTGACAGTAAGGGAAAGGCAGTTGCTTCGAGTCTGAGCTGTCCACTGAGATATGGCATGAAATGAGAGCAGAGAAGAGACAAGGCTCATAACGTATCATTTGCCTGTGCAGATGCTTAGGCTAAGCCTTTGTCAGTGGTTTCTTGGATGCTTGGGTGGAGATGTCACAACCTGCTTTGTCAGAGCTGTGCTCTTTTTGGACATGCTTAGGCTTTCATTCCCTGGTACTGCTGAAGAGTGGGATATAAGAAGTTCACTGCATATGATTTTGGGTGTTTAAAACTGAAATTAATTATGTGCCTCATCTCCAGAATTACTGGGAAGAGAGGAACCTGCATCTACTCCAGTGGTATGCATTGTGTCCCAGATCCTCTCCCCCCATCATTCTCCAGGGCAAGAGCATCCTGACTTTGAGTGGCTTAATCCTTCCCTCTTTCTAAAGAATATCAATGTGAGATTGACGTGATTGGTTCCATGATTAGTAGATGTGTTTGAAATCCTGGATTGTGTGATAGACATCCATGTTCAGAGTGTGGATTAAATGTTCCTGCATTCAGCCCAAGAGCAGAGCATCACTTCAGCACCAAGTAAGTGATGACCAGATGTCATCCCCCTAAATGTAGGGCTCCAACAGAGAGAGGAGCTTCCTGCTAGGCTTCAGCTCACAGTTTCATCGAGCAGCTCCAAGCAGAGGACTGGAAGGAAGGAAATGTAGTTATGAACTAATGTGCATGAGAACATCACGGCTCTTCTGGACACAGGAAAATGAACTTGAGGGCTCACAGGGTCTTTTCCATCTGTACTATCTGTGATATGTTTCTATGGCTGCATTTGTCTGTGTCAGCGTTTGGACACTGTCCAGCAAGCAGCTGGATTTCTAGGGCCATGGAGAGAATGAAGCAATTGCAGGAATGCTTGAGAACAGGTCTTTCTGTCTGATGTGGGAGGAGGGAGAACACCAGCAGATCCCTAAACGGAATTTTTTGGCAGGCCTCAGAGATTTTCTGTACTTAGAATCTTTTGCTTTTGGCTTTTTGCTGCAGATCCACCATCAAAGGAAAACCCTTATGAAGACATCGAGACCAACAGCCGCTGTTTGGGGAAGAAATGTGTCCTGACCTTCCCTGCATCCCCCACCTCTTCTGTACCTGGGACTCCCACAAAGGTACTTTGATTTAAGTGGCCACCTCTTCTGATCCAGAAAGTTTTTTTTGGTGAAATCCAGCGTCTGTGTGGAAATGTTGACACCTTCATCGTGTTAGGGATTTTTCCTTTTTGTGTTTTGCCATAGAGTACAGTGTGATAAGAGAGGATTTACTGCCCTTCAGTGAGGTGAAAAAATAAACCGGCATTCCCTTAATAAATGGTTTGTTCCTTTTCACTTTTTTTCACTCCAGGGTTGCCTTCCCTGGTGGTGTGGGAAGACTTTCCTCCCCTCAAAGGGAGCATGGAAATATTTGGGTAATCAAGGCGTGGAATAGCCTTGTCTCAGTGTCTGTAGGCAGTGCAGTCTGCCCATGCTGGTGCCCAGGTGCCTCTGCAGCCCCCTGCCCCCCTCAGGAGCCTTTTTTGCTCTCTCGATGAGACAATTTGCTGGTAAGTAACCCAGTGACAGTACCCTGGGTGGAGAGCTAGTGCTAGAAGGATGCCCCCACCACAGCCCAGCTCACAGCTTGGTGCCTTTTTCCTCCTTGTCCTTGGAGCCAAACCTTTGGTAGAACTTTGGTCTGCACCTCTTGCTCAGAGCTCAGGGTTTACCAAGGCCAGCCCTGCTCTCTCAGCCTCCCAAGCTGCTTTGGTTGATTCGTGTTGCCTGTTTAGATGATCCAAGCCTGGGACAGCAGGAACAGCATGACAGCCAAGGTCATCTTGGCAGTAAATGGGTTCAGAATGGATAGCAGGGGTCTAGACACAGCTTTCCTGGCCAAAAGGTTTCCTCATGCTTTCCAAGTAACAACTATTATTAAAGCTGTTATCCAACATTTTCAGAACTTTTATGTGCAGCATTCCTTGACATGCTGCTCTTTTTCAACCAGCTTAATCAGCAGCTAAGGTGTCTGAATGATTCAGCTCTTTAAGGTGAAAATTGTTCTGTGGTTCTCAATCCATCCTCCTTGTTGCTAGTTAGTCTAGAGCAAGAGGGAGCCATGTGTATGGGTGTTGGGATGAGGTTGATCTCCCTCAGAGAGATTTGCAGTCACTGTTGCACCAGATTTCCCACATGAAAGGGGGCTGCAGTGCTGCACAGGAATGCCTTTCAGCAGAGACACTGCTCCGAGCAGGAGAGCTGAACAGGAGGAACTGTGGTACTCTACAGGGCTTTGGCCTCTAAAAGCCGTGACCTGCATCAGTCAGAAAGGAAATGCTGCCACTCTCTTGGCAGCTAATGGGTCTGCAACTGCAGCATTCATCCTACTGGGGAGCCTGGCCAGGCTGCAGTGGTGGGGAATGGGTCTGGACAGACTTTCAGGACTACTGCATGAGTAGTAGCTCATATCCCTGGTGCAGAATGAGATTCTTCAGTGCAAGGACTCTGTACAGCCTCATTTTTGCATGACTTCTCTGTAGGTGGCAAACATTTTTGTGACCTGAGCATCTTCTGCCGAATCCAGAGACACCTGAGCTAACCTGAATGGACCTAATAGGTCTGACCAATAACTGCTGAGTGTGTCTGCTGATGGAGGCAGATGGTGGTGCTGCCTCAGCTACAGTCACGGTGCTGCTGTGAATTGTTCAGAGCTAGGCTGGATATCTCTCCCCCACGCTTTTTAGTGCCAGATACATCCTCTGGCAGTGCAGATACTGCTCCCACAAAAGGTGCAATTTACCTTGTCATAACTGCTGGGAAATTCTGTAGGAGAAGATAAAAAGTGTTCTTATTGAGCATCTTTCTGGTGAGAAGTAGTTTGCCCTTCTTTATATGGAGCTGAGCTTTCTACTTTTCTGATGCTATTTTTGGCCAGAGACTTTAGGAGCTTTATTCTGCTACTTAAACATCTTCTGTTGTACTCTCACCAAACTTGCTAATGAGTTCAGGAGGAAAGGAGTCTCTCCATAATTGTCTAACAGCAGCCCTTGTACCCTTTGAAATATCTGATTCTGGCTCCTGTCAAAGGCAGCCATACTTTGCCGCTCTCACTGCTCCTCTGTTCCTCCTGGCCAGCTGTTCCTTGTCCCAAATGCTTGTGGTTGGTTGGTTAGTCTTGTCCTGTTTACAATCCCAGCCTCTGGATTACCCAAATCCTGGGAGATTTTTTTCCACACTGCAGTGAGGCCTTCTTGGCCAACCCCTGAGCTTGTGTTCTGTTCTGGAATGAAAATGAGATGGTTTAATTGCTGGTCAAGATGTAGCCTGGCAGCTGCATGGATTTCTTGGGTGTGCAGAAACCCGTGGGCACTCTCAGGCTGTTTTGACAACTGAGTGCTGTGGCTGCCCCACAGGATTTACTGATATGACAGTGTAAGCAGTGGAGTGAAGGTACACGAGGTACTGTGGTCGTTCATTCCTTCTCCTTCATTTCCAGTTGCTTTCCAAACCCATGTTTTTCCGGCAAAACTCCGAGCGGCGGAGTTTCAAACTGCCAGACATCCGGAAACTGAGCCGTGATGGGACTGGGTCACCATCCAAAATCAGCCCTCCCTCAACCCCCAGCAGTCCAGATGACACCTTCTTCTCCTTGGGAGACTCGCAGAATGGCAAGAGGAGAAGGAAGATTCCCAAGGTAAATCTAGGGCTTTGTCCTTTTTTGTTTGGCTTCTTCCAGGCAGGAATGTGAGTCTCTGAAAGAGACCATGTTTTCTTTGGTTTCTGATGTGTGACATCCCTGCAAGGTAGCTGCTGTCCTGACTGTTGACTTGACTTGTGTTTGTATGCCTTTCTGCCTGAAGAAGAAGGCATACGAACATTTCTGCACCTTTCAAAGAAGTTGTTTTTCCATCTGAGATTTCATAATAAGAAAAAAAAAAAAGTCATTGTATTTTGGGATAGAAGTTGAAGTATGTCACAGGGGGATAAAGCAGTTCATATTTTGCAAAAGATGTACCCCATCATACTCCCTTCTGTGCTTTCTGGATGGGACAGTCAGAAAGTGTCTGTGTGTTGTGTGGTTTTTTCCTCCTGGAAATCTGTTGCTCTTTGCTCGTTCTGGTTGATGCACTGGCTGTTTATAATTTAAGGTAAGGTGTGACTGTAGGAGAGCAATGAACATAATGAGAATTGAGTGACAAAAAGGACTTGTCTGCAGGTATGAGCATTTTCTGCAGCAACATGTCCTATTTCTTACTTGGATACATCATTACTCCCTTTAAATTTTATTTTCTTTTGTATCTGGCAGTATGTGTATTTAGTCCAAATGAGGTTTGGCAGCAGTCTGTCTGCTGAATGTTTCAAAAACACTGTTATAAAAACACAGTTGCTTATCCCCGTCTTTGCAGGACAAGCAGAGGCTACCATGGACAGTCTGTGGTGATTTTTTTCCAAACCCACAGTTTATATTTGGGGAAAAAGGGATGTATTTGTGTATCTTCTTTGTTTCCTGGTTGCCAGATCTGTGTTAATGTTTGAATATCTGATTTTTGAATGCCCTCTCTGTGTGCCTCAGCCTTTCAGGAATGAGCCAAAGACTGCAAATGTTTAGGGTTTCTTTCCCAGTATGTCTTCACATCTGTGCATGGGCTTGATCTCTGTCAGTGTGTTCGCACATTCTTTTATGTCAATTGAAGAGAGGATTTCAAGTATTTATTTACCCCACAGTGCCACTAAGCAGTCTTGCAGAGCTGGCTCAGAACTGAGGTTTGCTGTGTCAAGGGCAGCATCACCTGAGGCTTGAGCTGGGTCAAGGCTGCACTTCCACATCAGAGCATCCTGCCTCCCACTTAAATATTTGTATTCAGAGTTGTCTGACCAAGTAGGTGGTTGCCCTGTCTTACCTTGAGCTTGCAAGACGTGTGGAAGTAAATCTGGAACCCGAATTCATTCCAGTTATTTATGGAATAAATCTGAATGCTGTGGCCATATCCTGCTGCTCCTGCCTGGACCTTGAGAAGGAGGCAGGTCTGCTCAAACAGGAAGCCTGCATGGCTCTTCTGCAATTCCCCTCCCCTTCAGGAATGGGCACTGAATGAACCACTAAGCCAGCACTGAAATGTCCAATCTCTTGGTCAGCTGGGAGCACAGGGGTTACAGGATTTGCAAAGGAAACCGCTGGTGTAAAATATTTCAGTATCGCTGGCCTCCACCATTCTCAATTTCTTCAGTCATCTTCCAGCCAGATTGCTGCTTCCAAACCTGCAGACAGGACAGGTTGCCAAGGGGCCCTCTGGTGCTCCCTGGAGCATGGATTGTGGTATGGAGAGATGGACTCTGTCAGGCTAATACAGCTGCACAGCTGGACGTGCATTAAGGTGTGGCCTTTCACCAGGGTTTGTTAGCCTGGGCTCCTGCCGTACTGGGGTGAGCCTGGCTGCAGGCAGTGCAGCATAGATCCTGGGAATTGTGCATCCTGCACCAGAGGTGAGGAGTTTCAATATGGCCAAGGTCGGGATAAAGAGCACTTCGCATGAAATGCATTAGTTCCTTGCCTGGGGAAGAAATTAACCTTGTTTGTTTGTGTGTTTGCTGAGCAGCTTGTGTTGAAAATCAATGCCATTTACGAGGCACGGAGGGGAAAGAAACGTGTCAAGAGACTGTCACAGTCTACAGAGAGCAATTCAGGGAAAGGTAAAGGAGCTTCGAATCATCATACATCTAAGACTTTCTGAGGGCTTCCTTGGACTGTAGACTGCCTTAGTGTTTATGTGACACTTTCCAGACTAAGGCTGAGTTGGGGTTTCCACTTTTCTTTGGTAAGATAAGGGCTGTTCCTCTGCCCAAAGGACTTTGGTTAAAATGGAAGTTTTCTGTTTTTCTTGCTTCATTTTCATTCCATGGCTTTGCATGATAACCTCATAGGTCACACCAAACATGTCCCCTCTTTTTGATGTTTATTTCTGGAACATGCTGGAAGCTATGGAGAGGAATGTTCTGTCCAAAAACTCTTGATTTGTTGAGATCAAAATATTTTGTGGGAATGTGTCACTTCAGTGAACTGTCCAATGGAAGACAGGAGATTTTGGAACAGCCCTGGTTCTTTCACCCTCCCAATAAACAAATAGCCTCAGTGGGGAATCAGGGTTTCTACAACTGACTGTAGGACCACCTCCATCATAGCAGGATTGAGACTTTCAGTCTGCCACTGTCAATTAACAGCTTGCCCAAAGCATCCAGACACTTCAGAGCAATCACTTTTAAGTATCTCATCTCAGTGAAAATTAAGATTGTGTCTTCACAACAGAGGATATTTTTCCAAAACTCTTTAATTTCCAGCAAAAGATGACAATCTCTATTTGTTTCCTACAATTATTTGTTACTGGTCACCCTATTTTATAAAGCATAGACAGGCACAGAGTGGAGGAGTGGGTTTGTAGGAACTCTCAGGGGAAGCATCCCAGACTTTTTATACCCCTCCCTAAAGTGTCATTCAGAGAAACAGATGTTTGGACCATATAGACCTTGAATCTGGTTTAGTCTGACAATTTTTTTGTTTCTTTCTTTTCTTGGTTTTATCCCATGCCCCACAACTACTGCATGTCAATTAGTATTTTGCTTTGGTGTTGTGCTTACACAGACTTGGATAAAATACTGTTTTGGCATTTATTCTTTATGCAGCTCTTCTGGCTGTGCAAAATTGATTTTGTCGTTGTTGTTTGTTTGAGTATTTTTTTTCCCTGAATGAATGGGAAGATACCAGGGTTGTTAAGCTGAATATATGTGGGTATGTGCACTCTTGAATAGGACAAGCCCCTTGGGGCCTAAACTGCTTCCCCCTGAAGTTGCCAGGCCCAACTTTCTGATGCCAATGATAAGAAATGCACAGCTATAAACTGACTTTCCAGAATTCATCTTCCCCTTTCTTTTTTTTTTTTCTAGTTACAGATGAAAACAGTGAATCAGACAGTGACACTGAAGAGAAGCTGAAAGGTAAGGCAAATATGTGGAGAGAGCAAATGGCTCCTGATAAACTCTGCTCTGAGCTCTTAGATCTCTCCTCTGTGTTTTACCTCTGGAGAAGGACCTTGTTTCTGCAAAGAACACACTGAGAAGACAAAGATCTTAATACTGCAGGAGAAAATCCATGGGCAGAGGGCTATAGGAGCCCAAAAGAAACACCTCTTCCAACTCCCATCAGAGCTCCTTGTTGACTGACTTTGCCAGGAGGAGTATTGGATGCTGAGGAAATGCAGTGAGATTTCTCTACGTGCAGAGTCAGAAATGTGTGTCCAGACATGCAGAAGCAGTGTTGCGTGGCACTGGATATCCAGACACCTCACCACATGCTTACTGTGGGAGAAAAGCCTCCAGCCAGATTGGCTAGCTAGGAAAACAGAGTTGCACTATGTGATTTATTGCTGTTAAACCCTCTTGCACTGGCTTGGGTGGGATAAAGCACTGCATTTCTTTCTTCACTCTTGTAGGATTATATGGTGTCCTTGTCTCCAAAATATTCCCCTGAAACCTTGTACTGGTAATTAGCCCCTGGACATTCTGGGGATGCTTCTGTCTTTTGGGAATTTGTGTGGCAAATTCCAGGTCCTGGCAGAGTTATAATGCAAGATGGAAACTCCCTCACATTCCAAAGTTTCCTGACTGACATGCAATCAGGTCTGGATAGCAGGTCAATTCATTTCCAAGCTGGAAAGACAGGCATGAGCAGCAGTTGGGCTGTGTGTCAGCCACAGAGCATTGTGAGTGGGAGTGCTTGTTCTCACACTCTTCCAGGTTTTTAGAAGTGAAAGCTCAGACTGAGTTCCCTCTTGTGAGCACCGCTTCCCACTCAAGAACTACTGTATGTTCTTGCTTTCATCTGTGTTGAAATCTTTTATCTGTATTGCTATGTTAGCAAGATGAAGCTGAAAGTTGCTGCCACTGCTACCTTTTGACACATTCTCAGGCTAGTCTGGAGACAGGAGAGAGGGTTTGCACCAGGATGGTGCAGAAATTACATTCACAACCCTCCTGAGATGTGATGTTGTGAAATACAGACCATGTTCAGATTTAGCCAAGAAAGGCAGTGTAGATGTGGCCAGGAAGACTTGAACTCTTGTCTGCTGCTGGTTGCCATAGTGAATCATGTGCATCATCCTGTGTTTCTCTGTAACTGCAGCTCACAACTCCCTAGAGAGAGGATGGTGAAGATCAGATGAAGTCACCTCAAATCTGACAGCACTGGGCTCTGAACAATATCCAAACCCAGACCTGGGTCTGAGTGACAGTGCAAGAATGCATAAGTGTGAACAGGAGCTCTGACACTTGCTGATTACTCTAACTACACCTGTATTTTGCTATATGCCTTGTTGAACTGTTGACTTCCCTATTTTTAAATAGAAAAGTGAAATAATTGAGCAAGTCTCTTGTATTTGGGACTTTTTGTGTACGTTTTGTGTGACACGTCAGTCACACCAGCCAGCTACCTCTGCTTGCAAGTCACTGTACATCATCTGAGACACAGTAAATCATAAGGCTGTATGTCAGAGCTGGAAGTGCTGACCCTTGGAAAGGAAAAATCTTGGAAGACAAACTCTACCATGATAACAGCAGTAAAATTCTGGTATCTTTAGAAAACAAACAACGTAGATCTTGAGCAAGCTTTACAGAGGCACTCAGCATTGCTGTGACACTGCTCATTTGGAAGTCCCTGGTGAAACAGAAACCACTTCTGAAAGCTTTACAGCCCTAGAGCAAACAACATAGTTGGTGACAAGAGAAAGGAGTCTAAGCCATCTTTCTAGGGCTTTAACTGTCCAGGGTTTGTTACACTTTTTTGATTTGAGAGGCACTTCAAGATGGCTTTAAATAACATTGTCTGGAGCAGTCCATGAGTGGCACAGCTTTACCAGACAAAAGATCAACAAGTATATACAATCTCTCAGGAAGTCCTGTCTTCCAAGCAGATATCTTATGTATTGGAGTTCCTATAGTGTCTCTGTGGTTGCTGTTTCCATCAAAAAGTTGCATTGCCACCCACCTTCCCAAAAAGCAAGGCTGTGAGAATGTGCTCTAGTCTCTGCTTGTAGTTAATTCTTTCTTTCTTTTGTAGCAGGGATAAGGGAGACATCATGGAGATTTAATTTGGGATGCATCTGTAAAACGAAGCAGGGGGGTGATCTCAGGGAATTTCATCTGGTCTCTTCTCAGCAGGCAACTTTTCATTACTTTCCATGCTGGAATGTTTATTGTCCCGTGGCTCATGTGTGTGTTGCAGTTACAGCTTGCTTGGCAATTTTTCTTGTTTTCCCATTGTCTTAAGTGAACTTGTAGAAGCATGGCACTGAGAGATTGGTTTTAGGCACAGGAAGAACTGGCATGAGCCAGCATTTTTCACTGGCACCTCTTTTCACATGTTTTTTGCTGTTGGCCTGCAGCCCAGCCTGTGTGCTGGAGCTGGGAGTCCCCAGCATTTCTCAGACAGCAGAGCCCTGGCTTGACCCAAGTGCTGATCTTGTAAAACCAGGGGGATTGCTGCCCGCAGCCTCCTTCAAACAAAGGTGGTCAACCACCTCACTGTTCTGGCTTTGAAAAATGTATAAATGAGTGCTAGGATGAATGCCTGGACATTATCTTTTACATCGTGACCTGTATGGATCTCAGCTTGGGCTATTTCATCTGTAAAAGCTATCCATGAAATCCTTCTGCTGCCACAGTTCTTCAGGGTGACGACACAAGATTATGGCCCATCTCTGTCAATATTTATAGTGTGGCTCCCAGATGGTTCCCACCTCTTAGTCAGGCACTGGCAAAGCCACTGCAGTGAGGTGATTTCATGTTTACCCCTCAGTCTGAGAAGCGCTGTTGATGCTCTGTGCAAGGAGCCAGACTAAGCCAGAACCTCTCCCTGTGTCCGCAGCTCACAGCCAGCGGCTGGTGCACGTGAAATCCCGGCTGAAGCAAACCCCGCGCTACCAGACCCTGGAGCGGGACCTGATCGAGTACCAGGAGAGGCAGCTCTTCGAGTACTTCGTCGTGGTGTCGCTGCACAAGAAGCAGGCTGGGGCTGCCTACATCCCCGAGGTCACCCAGCAGTTCCCACTGAAGGTCTGCCCAGTCTGTCTCGGACTGTGTCGTGCACTTGGATAGCTGGAGGAGCTGCAGCTTCTCTGTTGAACACGTGTTGCATCAGTGACCCCTCTGCTGTGTCACTGTTAAGGGAGACTGAAGATAGTGGGAGGGCTTCAGTCACTGCCTGAGAATTGCCATGGTGTTGCTCACTCCTGAAAGAGCAGCTGATTTAGATATTTTGCTGCCCTTGGCTATGACTTTAATGTAGCTATTCCCTTTCTCTCCCTTTCTTCTTTAAAGGGAACTGATGGTTGGGAGAAGATACATGTTCTGAAAGGGATGGAACAGCTTTCGTTGATAGCCTAGCTCAAAATGGGGAAGGAGGAATGGGAGAAACACAGAGCCAGTGTGACAGAGTGTTTGTAAATGGGATGTGACCAGAGCTCCCCTCAGATTTCTGTTCTCTTGCTCCTTGGTGGAAGATGTGTCCCGGATTAGAGGTACAATACAGCAGAGGCAGGTGCTGCAGAGACAGGGCTTGGTGGAATGGGGGCATAAAGTTACCTTGAGATATCTAATGATTAGGTGAGCCAGAATCACAGAAATTTTAATATCTTCCGGGCAGAAGCTTAGCCTCTGTCATCACCTCTTCATTTGTCACAGGGAAAATATTTGAAGTCATTCCATCCCCACATGACTAATTGGAAACATTCCTTCTCTCTGCTCTGCTAGCTTGAGCGCTCGTTCAAATTCATGCGTGAGGCAGAAGATCAGTTGAAAGCTATTCCCCAGTTTTGCTTCCCTGATGCAAAGGACTGGGCCCCCATCCATCAGTTTGCCAGGTAAGTACTGTACTTCGTATCCTGATTCATGAGAAACAGATTTCTATATCAAGCTAATTAAATACAAGAGCTGTTATGGTAGAAGGTTGGGCAGAGCTCTGAGAGGGGTGTATGGGAAATGCAGAAATACTGGGGGTTTATTGGATTTGTATGTCTGAGACTGGTAATGTGGCTGATGGGTATCTTGTCATTCTGGTTTCTCTTTCTGCAGTGAGACATTCTCATTTGTCCTGACGGGGGAAGATGGAAGCAGGCGATTTGGGTATTGTAGGAGGCTGCTGGTAATTATCCCTGAGTCTTTTTCTTTTCCTAGTGGTGAGGCCTTCTGTGGGGTTGGTGTTACTGGTGCCCATTCTGGAAAGTGGAAAGCTGCTGCTCTTCTCTTTCAGTGTGGAATGAAAAGAGCGGCAACAGAGCAGCTTTGCCCTCTTCTGCTCAGTGCCAGAGTCCCTCTCTGTGTCCCATCCTCCACTCCAGACATAACTCCCTTGCATTTTCCTTGCACCAGCGCTTTACCATGACCATGGACTGTTGTTTCACCCTTAAGCTGAAGGGTTTGTCCTTTTTCAGTTTGGATACCTGTTAAACAGTTGTCTAAACCTGTGCTGGTCCTGTAGGTTCAGAGTCATCTCTGTAGATCAGTCTGCTCTTCCTTTGTAATTTGATTTAGGTAAGCTGGGACCTTACTGTGGATGTGCCCATTCCTCCTCACTGTTTCTGGTGTACCAGGGTTTGAGCCAGGTTGTCATCATGACCATCTTGTCAAACGCCTGCGAGTTCCCAAGCCAGCCAGTGAGATGCACAACTCACCCTAAGAGACCAGTCTCTCTGTCTTTGCAGTAGTTATAACTCAGACATTTCCTTTTGTGTGTGTGTTTGTGTTTGTCTTGAAAGCCCAGTGGAAAAGGGAAGCGTCTCCCAGAAGTTTACTGCATTGTGAGTCGCCTTGGATGCTTCAATCTCTTCTCTAAGGTGAGGGTGGAGAAAGAGAGGGCATTTGTGCTGTAGGTCAAGAGGGACCTGAAAGTGAAGCCAGCACCTGAGTGAATGGGGATCAGGGAAGCTGACAGCTGAAGAAAGGAACTGAAATGGTGTTGGTGAGGTGACCACGTGCTAATTCCAGAATCTAGCAAAAGTACAGTTAATAGGAAATCTAGATTGTCAGCTATTGCCTTCTTCCTTCAGCAGAACTCCCAGAATGCAAGAGAAGTTAAAAGGAGGAGTCCTGACTCTGAGTGTAGTGCGGAATTTGCAAATTTTCAGCTTTACAGTGACCTCACTGGAGCTGTGTTTCTCCTGATGAAGGAAATCAAGGGTCTTCAGTTGCACCTTTTGCCTTCTTTCTTTTGATACAAAGCTCCATGTCAATACTGGATTAAGGAGAGGACATAGATAGATGCTGGTGCGCTTCACTCCTGGTGTTATCTCCCTCCTCCTGATTTGCATGTCTTTGTGTCTTCATGCCTTGATTTCAGATCTTGGATGAGGTTGAGAAGAGACGGGGCATTTCCCCAGCCCTGGTGCAGCCTCTCATGAGGAGTGTCATGGAGGCACCTTTCCCAGCTCTGGGCAGGACGATTACAGTCAAGAACTTCTTGCCAGGCTCAGGAACAGAGGTAAAGACACTTTCTAGAGAGAAGACGACAGGCCAGTAAATGATGCAGAACTAGTGACTGGAAGTTGGGCCCACAGCAATGCACTGGGGATCTTCAAGAACAGATGATCCGTCAGCTCTGGGGAGAAGCTGGGGAGTAAAATAGAACCTAAGGGGATGGTATGGAGACTTCAGTGACCTCAGAATCAAAATGGAAATCCTATGGTAAAAATGAATGTTAGCACACAGCCTAATATAGCAAAAGGGAACAGGACACTGGCCTTGAGGCCAAGAGGCACAGACAGCAGGTCCTGTTTGCCCAGTATATGACCTTGGATCTACTCAAGGACACCACACAACTTCCTAATGATAGGTTTGTACGTGCTCCAGCACCCTTAAAAAAGAACGTCTGTTTTAGTGGATCAGGTCAAAAAATCCTTGAAACCACAGCAGGCTCATGTTGTAGGCTTTGAGAATGGCATTTTCCCAGTGTGGAGGTGAGGATCTGTGCTGCATCTCACACAATGCGGTGTGAGGACAGCGGGAGGGTTTTAAGAGTGCAGAGCTTTGGGGTGTAGCATTGAAGGACTGTGGGAGGATGGAGGGAGGCAAATTGAGCACAGTTTTGGCCATGCTTGCTGTAGGGCATGGTATGCCTTGAATGTGAGAGGGAGGGGAAAGTGAGCAAGTTGATAAAGTTGTGTCTGTGGGCTTTCAGCAGAGCACTACACGATGACATTCTCCTCAACCCAACTGAAAACAGTCCCAACTAAATGACATTAAAGTCCCAGTGGTGTGCTGTGAGAATGTTGTGGCTGGTGTGTGTCGGGGATTCTGTTCATTAATTATCTGATTGATGGCATAAACTCCACATTTACACAGTACAGTAATGGGATGGGGGCAGGCACTTTGGAGAGTGAGGGATAAAAGTCTAAGTGCTCCATTCCCTTAAATTCAAGAAACACATTTAAGTGCTCAAGAAATGACTGGATGTGGCACTGTGGTCTAGTTGTCATGGTGGTGATTGATGTTGGATTCAAGGATCTTTAAGATCTATTCCAGTCTAAATGATTCTGTGATTCTGTAAATTGAAGATTTGGTGTGAAAATCAATATGGACAAGAGAAAAACGCTGAGAGGAAGAAAGGAGTTGTCTAATAGAACATGAATGTAACTGAGTGAGCAACAGTACTCAGAGAAGGGTCTGTTGGTATAGTAGGCCATAAAGTCAGAAAAAACAACAGTGTGGTATTATTTAGACAAAATCCTTAATTGTGAAAGCAAGTGAAGGGGTGAACAATAAAGCAAATTTTCTCCTTTTCGATACTGCTGGAATTTTATTTGGAGTATCATATTCCAAAACATGCAACCACTAGGAGAAAGCCCCAGAAACATGGTTCTGCTTACTAAGTGGTCTAGAAAACACAGGCAAAGCTTGAGAAAATTGTTTACTTAATATAGAATACAAAAGACAAAGGAAGAGACGTGATAACCTTTCAATACACAAGTTTCCTACAGAGAGGAATGTGACCAGTTGTTCTGAGTGTATACTGAGAGTAAGACAACAAGTAATTGAAGTAATTTGCCACTGACATGTTTCAGCTGCAGGCTTGGTGTTGGTGAGGGTAGTTCAGAACTAGAGTAATTTTCTTGTGGGATTTATGAAATGTGTGGTGTTGGAGGATTTCAGAAACAATTTAGATAAGCATCTGTCTAAGATAAGGAGTATGAAGTGCTAAGGTGCTGGGACAGGCATTATTTAAGTAGATATGAACAAAGGAAAATACCCACAGGCTGCTCTTGTCTGTAACTGATATAAAAAATTTATGGTCAGGAGGTTAGCCATCCAGATTCTTGCAGTAAAAAATAAATAAATCGTAACTGAAAAAGTCAGAGTGTAGATTTGAAAGGCTCCATGACATTCTGCTGCTTGAATAGCAGAAAGCCTGAAAACCACTCCTAGCTGGATACAAACTAGCTTTCCTCCTTATGAAGAGCTCCCCTGTCCTCAGTCCGATGGGAAGAACTTGTGGTTGATCTCACGTTGTGCCTATTGGAGTGGACTCTGGATCGACTTCATCTGGAAGAAGGATTTATGGGAGGCCTTTGGAAAGACTGTGTTCGAGGACTTACTGCTGTGTGGCGCTCACCAGCAGTCAGTGAGGGCTGCCAGCTGTGAAAATACCTGCTGGGTCCTTGCTTGGCACACGCTGGGAGGGCAGCAAGGGCTCATCTGTGCTCTTTGTGTCCCCAACAGGTCATCGAGCTGCGGCGGCCCCTGGACTCCAGGCTGGAGCACGTTGATTTCGAGTCCCTGTTCACCTCCCTCAGCGTGCGGCACCTGAGCAGAGTCTTTGCCTCCCTGCTGCTGGAAAGGAGGGTGATCTTGTCTACAGACAAGCTCAGGT
Organism: Bombycilla garrulus; assembly: GCA_013400315.1. Lineage (NCBI taxonomy): Eukaryota > Metazoa > Chordata > Aves > Passeriformes > Bombycillidae > Bombycilla > Bombycilla garrulus. Next base: position 722,767 of record VXBU01006628.1, on the reverse strand, counting down.
ACCCTCCTGCATTTCCCTAAAGAAAATGCTGGCAAGGGAGGGAGGCTGGGAAGGCTGCAATGACAGATCTCTCTGCTTTGTTCTGTTTCTTCTCTGCCCTTTTCCAACCTCCTAACAACGTGAATAGGGCTGTTCTTCCCAGGAATGGGGAACTCAGGCCATGAACCATAATATCATTTTGCAGCCTGTAAAAAGTGCTGCTTCTCGTCCCCAAGGAGAACCAAATTCCACTTCCTCCAGACAGTTTCATAGCAGATCCCTGGTGCTAAGGAAGCAAAATCCCTCTTTTAGCTCCATGATGCTGCACTGTTCCCTGCTGAGCTGTGCTTGGGTTTCCAGGGATCAAGCCTTGTGCAGAGATCATTGTCCCTTCTGAGTTTTTCCCTGATGTCACAAAATCTTCCTAATTTTTCAGCCTGTGTTTTCATATTGGTTTCTGAAGACTCCTTTTTTCTTATGAGGATGAAAGTAAAGGATGCAGCAAGGTGAAATGAGACAGAGGACTTCCCCCTTTTATTTTGAATCTGCTCAATTTGCTCTTTTAAAAATGTATTTGTTTGCACTCCTAAATTGTGAAAATGGGTCCGGGTTTCTTTAAGATCTTATGCAGCTGGTGGCTGGCAGCTCTCCAGCCCTTGAAGCACTTGAGGATTCAGGGAGGAAAGTTCGCCAAGGCTGGGGAAAGAAAAGCTGCCTGGATGAGTAATGACACTTAGGAGCACGCTCAGGTTTCAGGAGTGTACAATGCCCCTAAGCTGTCTGTTTTCACAACTTCCAGGCAGCAGCCTGCAGCTCTGGGACTGAGCACTGGGGCAAAGAATGGAGAGGCCCCTTCTAGAGGAAAGTGAAGGGGAAAAATACATTCTACATGGATCCGGGGCTCTCTGTGGGCAGACCTCAGTCTCATCACAGGAACAGAAAGGCTGGCGAGAGGGAAGTTGTAGCAATGTCTGCTTGCAGGTTTTGGCAGCTGTCTTGGTTCAGAAAGGGGAAATTTTGCCTCTTTATAATCACTGGTACATTATGTGTGTAGAGACTTGGTATTCTGGATACTTAAACCTCACATTTTGTGCAGAGCGTTTAGATTTGTATTGAAAGTGAGAGAATTCATCCAAACACTGGATCTCTATGTACCATATATGATTTATGACATAATCTATGATCACAGGTTCTCAAATATTTTTCTTTTCCTCTGTAGGATAAATTTTACATTCTGAGAAAAACATTTAAGGAATCTCTACATGAGAGCTGTGTGGTATCAGGAAATGTCAGGGAAGTTTCTCGGGGGTATTGAGACATCATTTTAGAATGAACATTTATTTAACAATAATCTTTTCCTATCACATCTTTACATGACAGCTCCGTGTATTTGGAGCATGGAGTGTGATATCTCTAACTGAAAGCACCTTGATGGGTTTCGGTGTTCTTTTCCCACCCCTGTATCTTTTGTCAGGATATCTAGGGTCCTTAAGAATGAATCCAGCTGTACAGGCCTGTAAATAGAGTGGGAGCAAGTTATAGAATCATAGTTTCTAGAATCTCTAAATATCTCATAAACCAGCTTTTTTTTCCTGTGAAAAAGGAATTGTCATGTTTAAAAGATCCAGGCTCTGTTAGACCACAGGGCTCAGATTCAAATATTTACCATAGATTTGCCAGCTCTCTATGAGACTTTTAATATTTGATGTTTCTGAGAAGACCTTGCTCTTCCTGATTTCAGGAGAGTCTTTTTCTTTTCCTCTTACAAAGTATGAAGTTTATCTGGCTCATTTTTGTGGAGCAAAAGCTTGGAAATTATCCCAAAGTACTGTAAAGGCATGTAATACAGAAAACAAAGAAAATGGCCCTCAAAATTAAGTACCTACTGTATTTTAATCCAGTTCAGTGACTTGAATGGACTGGCTTTGTGAGCCTTTCCTACGGTGAGCAGTCTCCCTCGCTCATAGGTGTACCTTCCTTCCTTCCTTGTTTTGAAAGCTGATGCTATTGTAGATACAGAATCTTCTGTCCAAACTGTATTTTTCCTGGGACAGGAACACATTGAACTCCATGAGTATTAAGTAGTATTCACTCTAGGAGTGAAAATGCCAATTTGAGAGGAAAGAAAAGAAACACTTTTTGGAAATAGCTGAAGAGAAAGAAAAAAACTATAAAAGCAGCTGTTGGACACAGCTCAGAGGTTAGGAATGCTAGAAATAATCCAGCTGAGATGGATTAATGGGAAGAGTGCAGGTGACGCAGTGAAAGATGCACAATAAATTACATTTATCATTCATCTTTGTGGTTCTTCATGTGGGCACTATCAATAACAATCTGTCCATGTTTGAAAAGGTGTGTCTGGGTGTGAGTGACAGAGAAATGATGTGTACAATTTATTTACATCCTTTAATTGCTACAAAATCAGTCTGTGGGAAAAGAAAGCTGAAAGGTCTCCTGCCAAATACTGCATGAGCTGTGAGATGTTTTCAAGCTGAGCCAAAAAATGCATCTAACAAGTGTATAGCAAGTGAAATACTTTGTCTTTTCTGTCTTTAGAATGAGCATCGAGTGTTTAAATACCTGTCAATCCACAGCTTGGCAGCGGAAAAGGAAAGAATTTTGTTTATTAGTTTTTGGGTGGGTTTTTTTCCTCTGTCACTATGGATACTGGAGTATACATTGCCTCGCAACCCAGGAAAATGACTTTGTTAAAACTGTGTTGGTCTGTGTAGTCTTCCCCCAGCTTCTGTTCATTCCTACACTGTTAACTTTAGTCTGGGGCAGTGGAGAGCGTGGCACAGATTAGGTACTGGACATGAGAGCTGCTTTTGTTTCAAAGGGATGTTGCCTGGCATGCAGCTCCAGACACTGCCAACCAACCTTTTAGAAGGCATCTTGCAGCTAAAATCACCTGATGTCACAAGGTACCTCGAGCTGGGCAGTTGTCAGAGGCCTGAGGAAGAGATCTTTGTGATTCAGAAGGCTTTTAAAAAAGAAAAGCTTCCATGGGCTTAAAATCAATGCCTCCTTTTTCCAGCACTCAAAAGCTTTTTGTGGATCTGACCAGCTCAAGCAATTGCGTCTGTCTCTGCCAGAAACCACAGCTGTATCAACAACACAAAGTGGTCATTGTTATCAAAGGCAGATCTGAAAGAATTAGGGTAGACACTTTAAATGTGGTCATCCCCAGCAAAAGGTAATTAATCATCAGGAAGAGCCCTTCACCATGTGCTACAAAAACAAATCTGGGACTGTGAATATCAGCCTCGCAGCCTTTTTGCCTGTGATTAGGGATAAGAAGAAACCCAAGGATGAAGTTTGGGTGTCAGATAATAGTGTTGTCTCTTCAGATCACCTTAATACTCATTTCTTCACCTGCACAAACCTGGCACGTTGGTGGGAGTCAGTGAGGGTCCCCAGGGAGCTGGTGGAACTTGGTATCCTCCTGGTGGGATTTGCAGCAGTGCTGTGTGAAGTCATGGGACAATGCTTGGAAGCTCCTGTGCCTGCTAAATGTTGTAAACCAGATCTGTAATCCATCATAAGTAAATCCAGATGTGACACAGTGTCAGAAATCTGAAGGTGTTTGTAAAACAAGTCCTACTCTGGCAGAGCTTACAAAAAAAAAATTAAAAATATACATATTCAAACTGTCTTAAATTGCCATATGTGAGCATATTTCAAGCAGTTTGGTTAGTGCAGGGACTACAGGACTCTGTGGCATTAAAATATAGCAGGATGTTTGATTGAATGGTGTTTTTGAGAAATCATGCAGTATCCTAAACCCAAAAAGGGAGTCAGCTTTGGGGGCTTTTTATAACATGTACTTGCCTTTGGAGCGAAAAGCAGCCAGGCTGAACAGCCAGTGTCCCTCTACAGAAGCTGTTGCAACTTGTCAAGGTGTCTTTTAGAGCAAGTCAAGCTAGTCTTGGAGCAAGTTTTCCCAGGAGGGGAAGAAGGGTTTCTATGTAGTTGCAGCTGTTGTGTTCGGTTTCTGTATTGGCCACAATACCAAGAAGCAGCAGCTTCACAGGGTGCTGTGTGGTGGGAAGGCCTGTTGTGCAGGCAGATGTCACAGGTTGCTGCAGTATCATTGTTCTGGCCAAGGGAATGCTTACCCAGAGAGATCTGTGTGTCCGTCCTTTTCCAAATCAGCCCTTTAGGGAGGGGCTGAGGGTTCTTATGTTCCTCAGTACTTTTTAGCCTCTGTACTATTGACACCTCAGTCTCAACTGCAAGCCGCATGCAGCTCAGCCATGTTCCCTGCAGAAGGCCGAATGAACCCATGAAAATGTGCTCAGCATCTTGAAAGTGTTCTTCAAAGACCTGCAGCATTTTAAAGATTACTCATGAAACCAAAAGCCTCAAAAAGTGGTGTCAGTGTCCCGTTTGAACAGCTGGACTGAACCTGTGTGGCCTGAGGGGAGCCTGACACTTCCCAGAGCACTCTGCAGTCACGTGGCTGCTGGCTGAAGAGCCCACAGTCACAGGTGGCATAAAAGGGATTTACCAAGCTGGATTCTTTTGCAAGGCTCAGCAGCCTGGTGTGAATCAGCAGCCCCTTAGTGCTTGTTGCAGTGCCAAATGCAAGAGAAAAAGAGAGCTTAGGCTTGAGTCACTCCAGATGGCCATGGTTCTGGGCTCCTGGCACCCTGCAGCTCCCTGAGACTACCTGCAGAGCAAGTCTGACATGTGCAAAAGATACCTCTGTGTCCGTCCCTGAACTGCTCTGCCTACAAAGGAGGCTCACAGACCTCAACCCTACCAGTATTGTTCCCTGAAAAGGTCTTCCACAGTGAGAAATGTTTGGGAGCAGAGATCCCTGGGTTTCACCCTGGAGGCGTTGAGTCATGCACAGATGGAAGGGTGGAAGGGGAGGTTATCCTTGCTTCCCACTGCCTGGTGTGTACAATTTCTGACTTAACACAGCTCTGTCTTTGACTTCCACTCGCTGGAGCTCAGCCATCTCTCCTCCCACTCAATCTCTCACGTACCATGTGTACTCGCTGGGACTTGAGAGCTGGGCTGAGGGAAGAACAAGCCACCATAAATATAGTAGGAGACAGCTTGCCATAATATCTCACCATGCCATAAATAACCATGTACTTCAGCTGCTCACTGTTCCTCTGTGGAGTTACCTGCAGTCAGAGATGTTTTCCACAGGTTTTCACACGCTGTCTATAAATACAGGTCCCATGTTTAGGCAGAAAATTTGGATACACCTTCAAAATAGAGGATTGGTGACAACTGTAAAACTTGTAACACTTCCACATTCACCCTCTCCTCCAAGAAGAGGAACGGTGGGTGGTGATAATGCCCCGCTGCTGTGCACAAGTGATTAAAGGTGCAGTTCTTTCAGCTTTCACTATGCTGCTGCTGCTATTACCGGGTCTATTATCAGTCAAAAATTGAGGAGTGGAAAATACTCTGCAGTAATGGGGAGGAAGAGAAGCCTCTGCTTTTGTATTTGCTAACATGACCTGAAATGTACGAGTAGCACAGCTTTGAAGGAGATGGTTTTTAAAGGAACTCATTAGCTTGGAGTGCACTTCTAAGATGACACATTCACTTTTGTTGCAGTTCCTTTCAAAATTAGCTTGTATGAAGGATACAGCAAAAATCATCTACTTTGATGTTATTCCCACAATTTTTCTGGGTGTTTTTTTTTTTAATGTTTCTGTTTCTTGCTAGCTCTGTGTTTTCTCATTATTTTAATTTTGCTCCTCTCAGATTCATTATCTACCTTGCATTTGTGATGGACACAGAGAGGTGTGAGCTTGCTGATGATGGCAGGCAGAGCTGGAGAGCAGCAACACAGGGGTAGCCTGGAGGACTGAATGCAGGGAGGGGGATACATTCACACCTTCTCAAACAAGGATGTGGAACTGAAGGTTTTTTTCCCATTTAAAGGCTTAAAGCTGCCTGTCTGTAACACAGCCTTTGAAGAATCTTCCTCTGTTTTTACAGAGTATCTCCTTTAAAAAGACAGTCCTCTGGGAGTGAAAGGAGAGGAATCTGTCCCCATTTTGTGAAGAGACTTTCTCAGAACACGCATCCCAGGCATCTTTGCCAAATGCCAGTTCCCTACCTGCCACAGTCCCAGATAAAATTTTCAGGTTAAGCAGATTCCAGCCTCTCCTCTGGGATCTCCTTATCTCCAAAAAGTGTCTTGTGTTTCACAGTGCTTGCCTGATTACTTTGTACTCTCACACTGATGTCCCAGCAACTACAGTTTTGTTCTGCTACCCTGAGCTTACATGATGGAAGCCAGCCAGCTGTCCCCAGCCACAGCACTCTGCTCAGTGTGCCCTGGTGATACAGCACAAGGGATGTACATCCACCCAACTTAGCTGGAGTGGGGAGGGGAGGGAAAGCAGGCTTCACTTTTCAGAGCAAACTGAAGTCCACACCCATCAACCCCCTTCCCTCTCAAGTCAGCAATAAACCCAGCTTGCTGAATGTAAATCCTCCCATGGAGTCAAATGGAGCCAGCTGGGCATCCTTCTCTATCCACGAGACTCTTCATGCTGCACCAGTCTCCTTCCTCTCCCTCCTTTAGTGGATGCTGGTAAAACGAAATTGTTATATATGTAGGATTTATAGCAGCTAGCCTTCCCCTTCTCTTGACACATAAAAATGTTTCCAGACCCAGAACAGATGAGTAACTGGTGCCCTGTGGCAAGCTCTGCCCTGGCTAACTGGATATCCTGCCTGATTCCTGCCAGGGAGCTGTGGGAGAATGAACTAATTTCTCTAGGGAAAGGCAGTGGCATAGAAGATGCTGTGTTTGCCTGGTATTTTCCATCAGGACACTGGAGCAAGCAGTTCTCTGATTCAGTGGAACCCATCTCTTGTCATAAGAGCGTGGGCTGGGGTCATCTTTCAGAAGTCGTTATTTCTGAAGCTAAAAATAGCGTCAGAAATGTTGGAAAGCCCCTAACAATTAGAGAGTTCAATCAGGGAATGGTTGATTTCCAGGAAGCACCCCTCGTTCCCTGACTGACCAGCCTCCGTCCCTGGTTGTGTTTTGTCTTCCAGCACTCTCTCCAAGTGTTGTCACGCCACGGTGGCCCTGCTGTACCCGTTCACCTGGCAGCACACCTACATCCCCGTACTGCCGCCTTCCATGATCGACATCGTGTGCTCGCCCACCCCCTTCCTCATCGGCCTGCTCTCCAGCTCCCTGCCCCGCCTGAAGGAGCTGCCCGTGGAGGAGGTGAGCCCTGCATCCACATCCTGCCTGTACTGAAGGTTGTTTCCTGTGGGCTAAGCTGTTTTCCATCAGCTGGCAGCGCCGGGGAGCAGAGCTCTCGTCCTCTGGCTGCCATGAGTGTGGGTAAGGGCGGAGGTGGATATTCCCACGGGGAGACAAAGTGCTCTGTGCTCTGCCTTGGCCACAGCTTGGGAAGGCAGGGGGCTGGAATCTCCCACTGTGGAGCTGCTGAGGGTAGGAGATGGTTTTATTACAGTTTGTACTGGTTTCTGCAAAGTGCTGTCTAGGGTCTGCATGCAAATCCTGTCAGTCTTGAGTGTGATTGCTGCAGCCTGGCCAGGGTAGCTGCCCCTTGGGTTAACACAGGTGCCTTGTGACAGCCATAAATAATTGAGAATTGTATTCCTGACACACAAGAGTGAGCAAAGCTGAACGTGCTGAGGGAGGGATTTCCCTCCCTGCCTCCCAGGACACAGCAGTGCAGCACATGGGGAGGAAGGATGAAGCTGTGACCCCGCTGTGCAGTAGGGAGCAGTGGGCTAGGCCTGGAGCACAGCCTCCTGTTGTCCAGGCTGTGCTGTGGTTTGCAGCGACATCCCCGGAAAGCCACAACACAGGCTCTGCTTCTGGATCATGCTGGGTGCCTCCTCCAGATGCAGTGGTGGGTAGGAGGAGCAGGGAAGTGTTTCCTCCAGAGCAATCACTGGTTAAGATAAACCCTGATGATAGAAATAATTATTTCCCCTTTTAATTCTTGTTCTTTCATTCTTAGGTCCTTGTCGTTGACCTTGTAAATAATCGGTTTCTGAGACAGGTAAGCAGAGCTAAGTCATATCATTTTCTCCCTTTTTCCTCCATAACTTACCTCCATCTGTGTTTGCTGACCTGCCTGGCTGGATGGATCACTTTCTCCTCACACAAAAACCAAGCCAGGGCTTGCTGTGGGCAGTGTTATAGGGGTTGCTGTGTATATAGGTAACATCAGCATCCCAAACCACAGTTGTTGAGGACTAAATCATTGGGAATTACCTCTTTCTCCTTTTTTTTTTTTTTTTTTTTTTTGAGAGGGGAAATGGTGGCAGTTGAGCACTATGGGTCCTTAAGTGTTGTCCTGTAAGGCAGAGGACTGAGCTGGAAGGCCTTGGCTCAGCACTGTCTGCTGGGAAACAGTGTGGGTTCTTCCAGCCTATGTCTGTCAGTCCATCTCCCATCATTCTGCCCTGAGTGGGAGGGGAGCCTTGATGATTTTTTTTTACATCTTTACTGCCCAGGGAGTTTGTGGTTCCTCACTCCTGTCCTTGCACTGGATGGGTCAGAAGCAGGAAGGTGCCCATGGGAGCCTGCATGTTGCTCTGCAGGCAGGATTGCCTGCTGATTTTCACTTCCCTTTGTTGTGGGGAGGAGGAGTGGGAAGAGGATAAATGAGCAAACATACTTGTGGCCCAGGAAGCTCTTTTTTCCCCAGAGCTCTTTGGCAGCTCTCTGAGCAGCGCTGGCAGCACCAGTCTCTGCTGTGCCTCAGCCCAGTGACTAAGATGGGATGAGTGCTCCTCCTGCTGCAGGGAGCAGCGTGTGGGTGAAGGCCAAGCCCTCCCACAGTCACATCTTGGCGGCTGCCTTAGCTCTGGGGTAATGCTTTACCTTGCACCTCTCTTCTGAAGGCCTAAGCTAAATCAGCCGACTCAGCCAGGGCTGCTAGGAGCTCTGCACAGTCACTGGCAGTTCCTTGGCTCCGTTATTCCCCGAGAATTCCTTATGGCTGTGTAAGAGGGTTGGTGCCTGAGCAGGGGCGCTGCTCACCTGGCCACGTGCCAGCATTGTTCACACGCCTCCTCTTTGTGGCAGGGCCGGTGCTCGTGGGTGGATGGTGGGGCCACGGGTGAGCCCTGCCCAGCAGTCTCTCAGACATGTAAAATTCCTGCAGAATAGGGGAATATTTAGGAAAAGACACCCCCTTTCTCCTTCCTCTAGTGCTTCTTGATAGTACTGGGAATGTGCCAAGCATATTATACCTTCCCCCTCTTCTAGCATTTTTAGTGCTACCCCTCCTGTTCTGGGGACAGGGTAGGAGATGTTTTGTCCCAGGCCCAGTCTCTGAGGAGGTGGCTCTGTCTTACAGATGGAAGATGAGGACTCCATCCTGCCCCGCAAGCTGCAGGCTGCCCTAGAGCACATTTTGGAGCAGAGGAATGAGCTGGTGAGCGACGAGGAGGGCCCTGTCAATGGCAAGCAGGGTAAAGCACAGTGCCTTTCGGCTTTAATACCATGTCTTTTCCTGTCCCTTTTTTGTCTGTCACTTCTTAGAGGAGAACTAGGCTTGTACTGAACTTAATTTAATTTAATTTAATTGGAGGTAGATCAGGATTTTGGTTAAGCTATATGAAATATTCCAGCGCACAGGGAGCAGTTCTCTGTCTGAAGAGCAACAGCACTTCTCTCTTCACAGCTCTGGCCATCCTTCCCTTACAATTCCAGGGAACACCTGTACTCCTTTTCAGAGGGGTTTCATAGGCTTCTCTCTGCTGCTGGCCATGAGTGATGCAGGCTCCTCCAGGGGACAGTCACCTGCACAGCTGCAGACTCTGGCCTCATGGGTGACGGCTCTCTTGGGGGACAGTATGGGCATCTCCTTGGTGCAGAGAAGCCTGGAGAATGTGCTGGTTTTGGCTAGGACTTAGTTAATTTTCTCCATAGCTGGTATGGGGCTGTGTTTTGGATTTGTGCTGGAAATGGTGTGGATAATGCAGAGATGTTTTAGCTGTTGCTGAGCAGAGCTCACACTGAGCCAACACCTTTCTGCCTCTCATCCTGCCCCACCAGTGAGTGCGCTGAGGGTGCACAAGGAGTGGGGAGGGGACATAGCCAGCTGACCCCAAATAACCTAAGGGATGTTCCTCATGGAGTCATGCTCATGGAGTCATGCCCAGCATATAAAGCTGCAGGAAGGAGGAGGAAGTGAAAGGACATTTGGAAGTGAGGTATTTTGTCTTTCCAGGGCACATGTGCTGGAGCACTGCCTTCCTGGGGAGTGCTGAACACCTGCCTGCCCATGGGAGCTGCTGAATAAATCAATTATTTTGCTTTGCTTGCATGCACAGTTTTAGATTAATCTATTAAACTCTCTTTATCTTAGCCCATAAGTTTTCTGTTTTACTCTTCTGATTCTCTCCCCCATCCCACCAGAGAGAAGTGAGCACCAGAACAAACCTTGGTGTCTTTCAGAGTAGTAGCAATTTGGTCTACTTCCATGACAAGCACTTCCTAGGATGCTGTCTCCCTTGAGCAGCTTTTTCTTCTCAGGCTGGATCTGAAAAAAGCCAGGGAATTTTTACCCAGAGATTTTCCTAGCACATTCTTACAGCACTGTCCTCACCACTGCCTCTTTATTTTTTCCTTAGAAACCAGCCCTTTGAACGAGGTGGTGTCCGAGGCCTTTGTCCGTTTCTTCGTGGAGATTGTGGGCCACTATTCCCTCTTCCTGACCCCCACGGAGCGAGAGGAGCGGACCCTGCAGCGTGAGGCTTTCCGCAAATCCGTCTCTTCCAAGAGCCTCCGGCGCTTCCTGGAGGTCTTCATGGAGACGCAGATGTTTGGGGGCTTCATTCAGGAGCGGGAGCTGCGGAAGCAGGGGGTCAGAGGTGAGGGGCTCCAGCTGGGCTCTGTGTGCCCAGGACAAATGGGCTCTGGAGGGGGTGCCTGGGAGCCTGCAAGGTCCCAGCCTGCAGCACTGCTGCCAGGGAATGGGCAGAGCTCTGCAGGCCCCTGCTCCCAGCTTTGCAGAGCAGCTGCTGTGGACAAGGAGCCTGGGGTGGCAGCAGGGCTGGTACACTGCTGTGGTGGAGACTGCTGTTGTCCTGCAAGAGCAGGGAGATGCTCCCCAGGCACCACCTCCATGCCCTGTTCCGTGGCTGGAGGCTGCAGTGTCTACGGAGGAACACCAGAAGGGGATCTGGTGGTTTCTTGATGGGGTTGGGATTACAGACAACTTTCACCCTTGCAGTACCCTCCACATGTGTGCTTCTTCCATCCCACACTGAATTCCACTGCTGGAATGACGTTTATTCTTGCAGTCCCTCATGTCCTCTTCTTGTGTCTAGAGGAAAGATGGGCTGGGTTGGTCAAGGTTCTTCTGTCTAGTAGAAAGCTTGGATGCTCATCTCCTTCCCAGAGCTGCTTCTGTGGTTTCACTCCTGTTATCCCACAGTCCCAAGGGCTGTACTGGCAGCTGAAATTTCTTATCCCTGCTGCTACTCAGTGCTGGCTTAGCAGATTCCTCCCAGGCACTAATAAGCAGAGGATGCTTGAATAGGTGGCTGAGTCAAAGAGGTAAATTCTGCATGATGATTCCCCAGATGATGTCACTCCCTGGGCTTAGCTGTGTTCGTAGCAGAATGAAGGGAGCTACATTCTGTACCCTGAGTGAGGTACAGCAGCTCAGTCAGCCTTGCAGTGGGGAGGGAGGGGACAGAGCAAAGCTTCTGTGCCAAATCTGGCCTCAGCTGACGGTGGAGGTGGAGTGAGTTGTTCCCTCTCCTTTGCAATAATGTGTGGGTAAGCTGACAGAACACACTTTCAGGTGGGCATTCTTACTTGGATTCATAGAGACACCAAATAGAAGCTGTTGATTTCTGTCTTTCTGCAGGTCTGTTTGAGGTACGGGCTCAGGAGTACCTGGAAACACTTCCCAGCGGGGAGCAGAGTGGAGTCAATAGGTTCCTGAAAGGCCTAGGTAAGGAACCAGCAAAACCCTTGGCTTCTCAGGAGGGCTGGGCTTCTGGTTGCCTTTAGGTTGGGCAGCACAGAAGCTGCCCAAGGGTGACAGTGCCAATGGCAATGTGTGGCACCCAGTGCCTGGCCATGTGTCCCTGTGCTGGCACGCTGTTGGCTCTGGCCCTGGTCAGTCACTGTCTGGAGGTCCCAAAGATTGGACCATGAGCTGTATCTGTGTCTTCTGAAGGGGACAGGTGGGTCTGAGGAGGCTGTGGAGCAACCAGTGCCTTGGGGAATGCAGGTCCTGATGAGGGATTGACACAGTTTTCATTGCCTTTGGGTTTGCCCTTAGGGATCAGCAGTGGGAACTGCCCAGAAGTATTCTAAGATTAATCTATTTTCCATGGTAAGGGGAACTAGCCAAGAGCTCCAGACTCTGAGCTTCTTCTAGCTCTTGACTTCTTCTGAGGTTAGAAGTCCATGATAAGTCACTGGTCACCATGGCTTAGTTTGATCAGGTGTTAAGATCACATCACCGGTCCTCTTGTCTGTTCTTGGCCATTCAAGAGCAGCAGTGCCAGAGGGGCTGGTGTGCCCGGGACAAATGGGCTCTGGAGGGGGTGCCTGGGAGCCTGCAAGGTCCCAGCCTGCAGCACTGCTGCCAGGGAATGGGCAGAGCTCTGCAGGCCCCTGCTCCCAGCTTTGCAGAGCAGCTGCTGTGGACAAGGAGCCTGGGCTGGGACACTGCATAGGACAGAGGTGGGAAATGACACTTGCTTTGCCTGTCGCTGTGGAGAGTCCATTTTCTTTTCTCTGTCTCCTCAGGCAGCAAAATGAAATTCCTCCACAAAAAGTAAGAGCGGAGCACGTCCTCATGCCACAGAAGAGAATGGCTTTACCATTTAGGAGCAATAAATCAGACTTACCCACCATTCCCATTGAGCCTGCTCCAGGAGCCAGCAGCCAGGGCACGCTGCACAGGCCTGCGGTGCTGCAGGAAGATGGGGTGGCTGTGGGGCTGCCGGGACACCTTTCTGGATGTCTACAGTAGCAAGCACTGGACCAAGCAATCTCTCTGAACTCTGCACTAGCACGTTGCAGGCATCCCGGCGGATTGGATCTCTTAGCTAGTCGATTCTTTATTTGGTTGTATTTTTCTATTTATATTGAGGTTAGAACAGTTATTAACCGATGACTCTTGCCCTGCCTCCTCTCTGCCTGGTGCTGCAGGAGGCTGAAGCGGGACTCCCATGGGACTGAGCAGGCAAAGCTCAGACGTGGAGGGGAAGAGCAGAGATGTATGAAAGTAGGTCTCTGCAAAGCAAGGACACTGAGGGCTGCAGGGATGATATGGACTGACCAGGAGAAGCTTCCAAGCAAGGGAAAAGGGTGAGGGGGAACCACTAAACCTACTGAGGACTTGATGGGCCAGCCAGCTCCCTGGGTGGCTGTACCAGGGAGTCTTGGCACAAGGAGAGGCCTTTCCTCATGCAGTGTAATTAAAAGCGAGTTGTGTAAAAGGCATGTGGTGGATCCATGGCCTTCTTGTGGAAAGGGATGTGTCTTCCCACCGTCCCAACCTAGCGCCAAGCATGAGCCAGAGAGGACATCAAGTAGCTGGACCCATGACTTGGCCAGACCCTCAGCTTCCCTGTGAGTCTCAGAGGCTGGGTGGCCTCAATCCCTCACCTGGCAGCTTTCCAGGGGAGCCCAAGGTGGAGCTCACCTGCAGGATCTTGTCTGGGAGACCTGCTTCCCAAAGGTCAGAGGGGCTCTGCTCTCCTGTCGTGGGTGTTGCTGCTGGGAAGCAGTGTGGCAAACAGGCAAGGGCAGAGTGTCTGTGCTCCTGCCTGGGCAGGAGGTAGGGCCTCCTGCTCACATCTCCTCTGTCTGTGGTGACCTTCTTTGGTGAGGAGGTGTCAGGGAAGCCGAGGGGACATTGAGGCAGGGTGATGGCTTTTTTCCAGCTGGTGTGAAAGCTGTTACACTTGCACTGCTTGTGAGGCCAAGAGCACCTGGAGCATCCTAGAGTCTGCTCTTTGGAGGAGAGTCTCTTTCCCCACTGCTGTGGGGTTGCAGGGTGAAAGCTGCCAATGGGTACCTTTGCTGCAGCTGTGCTATGCTGGGCTGCACAGGACTCCCAGAGGCTTTGGAAATGATCCCTGTGCTCCTGTGGGCCTTGGGCTTTGCCCAGTGAGAGGACCCTTCTGGCCAGCAGTGGACCTCACCTCCATTCCACACCAGAGCAGAGCAGTGGGTCCAGTGCTGCTCTGTGAATCTTTTGAAGCTGTGCAACCAGGTAGGTTGGGCAAATGGCTCTGGGTGGCCCTGCCTGAGCAGGGGCATGGCCCAGGTGATCCCCATGCGTCCCTTCCCACCTCAGCCTCTCTGTGGTTCTGTGGTGAGCACAGTAAATGCTGGACAGCCTTGGTGTCACACCAGGCAGGAGGCAGGCAGGCAGCACCTGCAGCTCTGTGCCCCCCAGCTTCTGTGCAGGGACAGAGGAAGCAACAACAGAGGGGCTCGGAGAAACCAGCAGCATTTCCTCCCCACCCCCACCCAGGGTCAGGCTCCCTCAGGGGTGACCAGGTGGAGGGTGGCAGGGCTGCCCCTTGGGTGTGCTGAACAAAAGTGGTGCCACAGTCACAGGAGGTGGTGGTGGCCCATTGAAGGGAACTGCAGTGGGGTTCGAGGTGAATCAGGTGCTGTGCTTTATTCTCTGTTTAAGGAGTTTTTAATGGAAATATTACGAAGCTTTGCAAATCTGGGATCACCCCCACCCGTGTATGGGTGGCCAGGATGCCTGCAAAGCTCTGTGGGATGCTAAATAAAGCTGATCTGGGACTCGGCTCCAGCCTTCAGAAGCAGGTCTCCTGCATGGTCCCCCACTGCCAAGCCTGCTCCTGGGGACTCCACATTCCTCTCCTTAAGTGATTTCTTGGCCTTCCTTGGCAGGAGCTGCGGTAAAGAGCAGGGAGGGATCCCAGATTGCCCAAAGCTTAGCTCAGCTTGAATTGGTGTGTGAGCATGCTGAGATACTGCAGCTTTTACCACACTATCCTAATGACTCAAATTAAAAAGGGTTGTGAAATATCCCTGTTTGCTTCATTGGGGAGCTCCAAGGGGGCTCTGCCAGCACAGACCACAGCTCCATGGCCACTCAGTGCATTTACTGGTCACTCTCAGGAAAGCGGGAATCAAGCCTACATACTGTACAAAATCCAAAGGGGTGTTAAAAAGCAACAGCATCAGAAGTACAATGAAAGAAACATTTACACCTGTGTCATTAAGGATTTAAAATAGAACTTGGACAGAAGGTGTTGATCTCCAGCTGCAGGACAACCTCTTCAGCTTTGGTTTGAGCTGTGCTGCTCCAAGATGAGCTTGACTCTCCATCTAAGGGCTCTGTATGCTTTGGAGGAAGCCACCTGTAAGGAAAAGCCATAAGACCATCTGTGCTGGGTCTGACCACAGGTCCGTGTGTGCTCCTGCAGAGGCTGCCAGAAGCAGGTGACCAGAGAAGACAATGAACAGGGCACATACACTGGGGATGCTCTATATGCTATAAACACACACACTGTACTGTACGCAAGCATTAAACTTGCTTACTCCATGTGCCAAGGGTTTCCTGCACCAGAGCTGGGTCTCTGTGTTTAGTAGCCTTGGATGAGTTTCTATTCCATGACCATGTGCACGTGGGTGTAGGCAAATGTGCTGAGGAAAGAGACCAATCTGGGGACAATATGGATTTACCAGAGGGTACTGGAGAATCAGGACACTGGTTAAACATTAAAAGCTGTCATCTCTGCTCCCTGACAGTTCCTGCCTAACTGAACAGCTCTCACACACCAATGTGAGCAGCTCTGCAGGGCCCATGATGTGCAGAACTGCACTTGCTGACTCCCAAGCTACTGGCTAAATCCCAAACTCTGTATCTGTCCCTGGTTTTCCAGCACAGGTTGTTGGTGTCCTGCGATAGCTTAGGACACCTGTGAAATCCCAGCCCTCCTAGAAATGTCCTATCCACCATGGTCCCCCATGGAGTTGTTCATTCTGTAGCTACTGCTGCAGGACAGACAGATATCCCCGGGCCATCAAGAGACCAGACCCAGCCCTGCACGGAGCAAGCTCAGAGCATTGCAGCCAAGGGGGTGTGATTGCACCTTGCTGCATGTGGGAATCCCTGGTGCCAGGAGACTTTGACCTCACCTCTCTGCCTGGAGACAGATTTCAGGTTGCAGGTGCCAGCAGGCAGCTTGCAGGTGTAGAGCCCCAGGCATCCACCACAGTCAGAGGGTTTCTGGCAGGGCCGGGACTGGATGCTGCGGCAGGAGTGCTGCAGAGAGAAGGAAAGTGGTGGCTGCAATGCCCGTGGCAGCCAGGAGCAGCCCAGTCACAGCTGCATGATCCCTCTGCAGTAGCAGGACAAGCAGTTCTCCAGGGTCTAGAGCAGCAGCTTCATTGCTGGGAGCTGGAGAAGCTGGGGCCCAAGGAAGTGCTGCCAGGGGCAGTTCCTTGCTGGTTTTGGCTGGAAGCACTCTAAGCTGGCCCCCACAGCCACAACACATTCCTCCAGCGCCTCTGCTCTTTTGCTGTGCTGGTGCACACCCCAGCTGAGTGGCATCTGGCACGGCGTGACCCAGCACTTTGTGGTTAAGGCAGGGTCTACTTGTGTGCCACCAAAGTGCAGTTTGGGTTTGATAAAGGAGAAGTTGGTTATTTGTGGGATGCTGTGCCAAGCCGGTGGAGCAGATTTCCCATGAGCAGAGAAAGGCTGTGCCTCCCTCAGGGCAGTGCTGAGAGGAGCTGTGCCCATCGAGCTTTGTTAGCACTGTGGAGAGTGAACACCAGATTTTGGAGAACACTGCAGGGCTGGGACTGGAGCAGGACTGTCCCTGCAGCAGGGACATGGGGACAGCTGCAGCCACACCTGCACGCTCCTCATGAGCTGCTCACAGCCATCAGCTCTGCTCTAAGCCTTGCCAGGTACCAGCTGGGGATCTGGGGTGTCACTGCCCAGCTCCCTTCTCAGCACCCAGACCCACACTGAGTTGTGAACCCTTGTTGTGACTGTCATCTTTACGTGCATCTTATGAGGAATGGCCTCGAAACCACCTTTTCTACCTGATGTTTGCAGGATCATGGCATGCTCAGCACCTGCTCCTGCTGTCCTCAGTCCTGTCTGATCCTGACTGGCGCCCGTGCTCACCCTGCAACCCCTGCAGCACAAACCCTTTCCCTCCCCGTCCAAGGACAGGCCGTGCTTACCGTGTCACTGTTGAACTTCCCGTAGTCCTCCAGGTGGTGGCTCAGCCTCGCGGTCCTGCTGCGGGAGGGCTGCCGTGGGAGCCTCCAGGGCTTGCCAGGGGGACCCGGCTCCCCACTGCCCAGGACGGCTTTGGCCGTGGCCTTGCTGGGGGATCCGGAGCTGGGGTGTGCTCCTGGCATCACTTTCCATGCATTGGCCAGAGGCTGGCTCCTCTCTGAGCCCTGCCCAGCCAGCTTGACCCCTCCATCTCCAGGTGGCCAAGGGGCTTCTTCAGGGCCCCCAGCCCCTGCCTGCCTCCCCAGGCTGCCAGCCTGGCTCCCCAATGCCCCAGATGGTGCTGGGGCTGAGCAGAGCAGCACCAGGAGGAGCAGGGTGACTGTCAGTGCCTGAAAACTCATCCTCAGGTCCTGCCTTTGCTCAGGGTCCTCCTGCCTGGACAAGGCTGTTGGAGTCAGTAGCAGAGGTGGAAGCTGCTTTTTTCCCCTGGCTCTGAATCCCGCTGAACTAATTTTTATAGTGCAGGGACATACCTTGGGGGCGCAGCCTTTTCCCCCGCCCCTTCTGTGTCCCACCTCCCAGTTTGTGAGCAAACCCAGCTGCTTACGTGGGCCCCAATCTCCCTCCCTTGTGTTCCCAAACATCCCAGCTCCCTTCTGCCACAGCCACCCTGTCCCTGCTTGGGGTACACACGTGAGTGCGTGGCATCTGAGCACTGAATCTTTCAGCTGAACCACAGTTGCAAGCAAGGTCTTGGTAAAGGGAGAGCTGATGGTAAATGTTTGTGTGTCTGATAGAAAGGTGGTGGGTTCAGAGGGAAGGAGTTGCTACGAGCCTGGTGGAAGTGGTCCCAGGTAGAGGAAAAGCACCCAGTTAATCCCTCCATCCACTGCAGTGGGCACTCACTTGTTAAACAGCAGAGCCCAGCCATGGAGAGGTGTTAGAGCTGCCCTGATCAAGCTTTGGTTGAACTCAGTGCTGTGTCAGACACCAGGGATCTGCTCCTCTGCCAAGGGGCCTCACTGACAATGGTGTCTGGAGGAAATGGAGGGTGAGCCTGTACTCCAGGTTTACTATCAGTCAGGTTCAAGAACCAGCCAGCACCAAGACCCAGTGCTACTAGAAATCAGTTTTAATGAGTTTCAGTGTTCACCCCTCTGTTGGCACCCGCAGTTGCATCCTATGCACATTACATGTACATGCTTCCATGGGAGATGCGTTGGCTCCCTCTGATCTCTTTCGCTTCAGACTTGATACTCAGGACTAAAGAAAGAAGGAAACCCCAAGTTCAGAGGAAGGCATGTGGAACAAGGGGCTGTCATCTTTTAAAGGCCACCAGCTGGTCCCTGGTCACTCTTCTTTACTTTGTCTTGCCTACTTTCTCCAGGGGCTTCAGAGCAAGAAGGTGTGGTGTGTGCTGGCTGGCTTGGGAAGATGGATGAGGTTATCCTACAGTGTCATGTTCCTGCCAGCTGCACCCTGCCACGGATTGTGATCTACCATAGATCTCTTGGACAGGAAAGAGTAAGCAGCAAGAGCAAATGTTGCTGCTGGGCCCAGCTGAAGAGACGTGGTCCTGAAGATCCAGGAGTCAATGACAGAGGAGCTACCGTGATACTGGACAACAATGACACAAGGTGGAGAAGGAGAAAATTCCCTCAGTAGAAAATCTAGAAGGCCTGGAGGTCAGAAAACCAGGAGGTCTGGAAGACCAGAAATCGGCTTTTCATTCAACAGAAGTTCCCTGGGTTGGGGCCTCCTTTCCTGAGGGTTCACTCAGGACCAAAGCAGATGACTCTTCTCAAAGCTCAAAACACAGTCCAGTTCCTGATAATAGGAATGCTGGGGGTGCAATGAGGTGATCGATGAGAAAACCACAGTGTTCTAGTCCATCTTCCATACCTTTGCCTCTGGCCAGCTCCTGCTCTTGACTTGCTCCTGGCTGACACTGGAAGTGCTGATTTCTGGGGAAATGGGCTCATAGGAGCAGAGAGACAAGCTGGCAGCCAGCAGACCCATCCGGACACACGTGCCTGTGTCATGTTTAGCAAGCATCCCTGCAAGCATTCCTGCCATTAAGCTGTGGAGGGAAAGAAAAGTGGTTTTGAATACGGGGGAACAGCTTTGAATTCAGGAGTGTGGTGTTCATTTGTAAGAGCTTNTGCCATTAAGCTGTGGAGGGAAAGGAAAGTGGTTTTGAATACGGAGGAACAGCTTTGAACTCATTTGGACCCCAACCAGCACTTACAGCAGCAGAATATGTCACACAGGAAGGCTGAGGTTACAATGAATGGGTTTTGCTTTTTCTATATCTGTTTTTAGAGCACCAAATAGTGTAATCTATTTGCATTTTTTGTTCTTCTCATCGGAGAAGTTGAGGTACTTCCTCTTGTACCATGTTTTCTATTCTCCTTAGTTTTCCAGGTGAGGCAGGAGAAGAGAAAGGAGCCTAGGAAGGGAGTAATCTAATTTTCCCCTGCTCTCTAGTTATTTTGTCACTTCTCTGCTCTTTGTTGGTGCCTCCGCTCCCCAAAGGGTTGGATGGGGTGAGAGATAAAGTTTCCCATATCTATGTGAGAGGGACAACCGGAACAGCTGGGAAAAAAAATCCAAAGCTGAAATTACATTGGAAAGTCAGATTTTTTGGGAAACATTTGCTATGGTTTTTCATATGAGATTTCAGTGATGTGAGTGCAATGTTTGGGATAGATTGGGAGCAACTACTCTATTCACAGCAACTACTGTAACAATGTTCAAAACCTAGGAGAGGACGAGGGAGAAGGGAAAGAGAATGGAGAAGACAATCACATTCTAGAGGAAGAAGCGAGGAGAGGAAATGTGGTGGCAGGGAGGATTAATAAGCGCATCTATGGGGAAGGTAAAAGGAATCCTTATTTTGCACTCCACCTAATAACATCAATGTCTTTTTATCCATAACAAAGGCACAGAAGATTATGGCTTCCACCAAGTGTTCAATCTCTCAACAGCTCCAGGAGCTGAGAGTAAATATTTGGGGGAGCATCCCCTAGCAATGCCGTGTGTGAGCACGCGGTGTTGGGTTGTCATGGCAGCCGGGGCAAGGAGCAAACAGACACTGCACACATGCTCGGCTCATGGGCAGATCTCTGGAGCTGGAGAAGAGCATAGGGTGCAGGGGAGCCATGAAGTGCCCTGGGTCACTGTTTCTGGATTGCATTGTCCCCTGACCAGTGCTTCCAAAGTGTGAAGGTTCACAGGGGCTAAGCTGGGAAAGTGTCACATTTTCGATATTAGGAAAAAATTCTTCACAGTGAGAATGGAGAAACGTGAACAGTTTGCCCAGAGAGGTGGTGGATGCCCCATCCCTGGTTGGGTGGGGCTCTGAGCAAGCTGATCTAGTAGAGGATGTCCCTGCTCATTGCAGAAGGGTTCAAACTAAATGACCACTAAAGGTCCCTTCGGCCCCAAACATTTCTGTGTTTCTCCAGTAGTCCTTTGGAGGTGCCACCAGGCTGGGCTTGGGACACGTAACCAGTTTATATGCTGTGGAGATGGTTTGTATGGCATTACAGTGTCCTGACATTTCCAGTCTGTTTTGGCACTTTTATTCTGCAGAACAGGGATTTCCAGAGTTGAGGGGAGCAGCTGGGGTTATTAGGAAGAAAAACCCCAGATGAAAGGGGACTATGAAAATTCCCCCACATGGCCTTGGGGACTCTGGGGAGAGGAAATTCCAGATCAACCTTACTTCAGGAATGGGAGCAGTACTGGGCCCCAAGCCTCAGGTAGGTTTGGAAGGAAAAACAAGCTTCCAAGTTCCCCAGTGTAACTCAGTGGAGGTGGTTGGCAGTGGTGCATTTTATCTCACCTTTGGTCTTCCCTTGAATTTTAATGAGGGAAAGGAACCCCAAAGAAAGATGTTTCATTTACATTAGCCTCTAGAATAACAAAACCAAAGAAACAACAACTTGTCCTGCAGTAAGGGGTACTTGTGTTTTGAGTTTTGAGCAGATGGTGCAGAGGGGAGGCTGTGTCCCTGGAGGGGCTGGCTGGGGACACCTGTCCGAGGTGGTGAGCTAAGCTGAGCTTTCCTTAGGTCAGGCTGACCCCACGAGCCCCCATTCCTCTGCTGTTATTACACCCATTGCTCCAAACAACCATTTGGTCCTCTTTGGAGAAGACCAGCTTGCAGTTGCAGTCAGCTCATCTCAGAGGTGATCTGGGACACAAACAGCATGTCCTGGTGTTAAGTGGGCTCACCAGCTTGGCTGAAGTTATTGATTGATTTTAAGTAAAATATTGAGGACTCTCTATGTTAAAAACAAACAAACAAACAAACAAACAAAGAACCCAAACAAACCACAAAAACCTTTTCAATTTGCACACTGACCAGAGAAAACAGAAGTGTTGCTATGTTGAGTTATTGCTAGGTAAGAGTAGAAAGGGAAAAGGAAATATCTGTCACACGCAGAATTTTGGTCTAGCCCAAGGCAATGAAAGGACAGAATCAATTACTGCAACGTATGAAGCAAGAAGAAAAAAACAACCTGGCTGCTACATATAGTTTGTCAAGTTAACAAGGAGCATAATAAAATATTACTCTGACAGACTGAGAATTGATCACTGGGGCTAGGAATAATAGCTGTCATTTCCCACTTCTATGTATGGCTTTGTGTGAACAGCCAGGCGAATTATACAGCAGACTCCTTTGAAGCAACAGCTTCAAAATTGCCAGAGGCAAATGCAGAACCTGATGAAACGCTTTTACAGGGCCATTTTAGCTCTTGAGTGGCAGTTCCACTTCCATTGGAGAAGTGTGCAAGTAAGGCAGTTAGTTAGTAAGACAGCTTTGATGTAAGGTGGTTTACTTTGCTTTTAGCAGCTCAGCCCGGAGTAATTCAGAATTCTTAGATTGCCAGAAAAGGCTCGGATCTTGAAGAAAAACTAATAATGGCAAGCCTGGCTTCCAAGATGCTTCGGGGGACATTTTTAGCAAGATTTGCAAGGAATCGCTGTAACCAGCCCTGTTCTCACATCCTTAGTGTCTCTTCCTCAAGCAGCAGGGTGTCGTTGCTTTTCCAGTGGAATTTCAAACGAATCCGATTATGGCCCTTTCACATGCAGTTGGAGAGGACAAAGCAGCGAGGATATACCTGTCACCAGCTCCTGAGACATTCACTATCTCCTCCCTGCTGATGGGGATGGCGGGGTAGTGGGCAGCACAGAGCCTGGCAGCAGCAGTCTGTCGGGGGAGGAAAAGGGAATTTAGTAGGAATTGCCCAAGCTGATAAGGCCTGGTGCACCTGATGCCAGATCCGCATGGATGGCAAAAAAAGAAAAGGCTGGAAAAAAGGCAGTAATCTGTTTTCACACTTTGATCATTTAAATGAAGCTTCCTGCAAATGAAGCTCGCACTCATGAATATTCACATAAGCACATTTAATTCTAGCTGACTCTAAACACTGCTGCTGGGAGCCAGCAGTATATGGACAGACAACTTGATTTTCTTTCAGAGCTGTGTGTTCCACCCCCCCAAACACATACATTTTCCAGCAGTGATGCTGTGTTTCCCAGGACCGCTGCCATGCCACCAGAAATAGCAACAGTGCCATATGGTCCAAGAAGGAAGCAAGTGAGAGCTCAGAGAGAGTTTTCCATGCCCTTACCTGTTCGTGAGCTCCTGGATAAAGGGAGACGCTCCCTCCCAGGCTCCTGCCGCACAGGAGAACGCCGTGAGCGCCGAGGGTCACCACCACACAGTGCAGGTGGGCCAGCAAAGGGCAGGCCAGGGCCACTGCAGCCCGGACAACATCCTCCAACCTGGACGGCAGCTCTTCTGAGAGAGGGGAGGGAAAACGTGCTCTAACTGTAAAGGTCCTCAACCACCCTTTCTGTGGGCTGACAGCGTATTTATGAGCACCTCTACTACTATTTATGGGCACTTCTGAAATGTGGTTGGTAAATTTATTTTTCTTTATATTATAGGAAACATGGAATTCTCCAAAATTAGACTTCCACACTTTATTTCTGTGCTGAGGAACCCAACTCTCTAGGGACTATGCATATGTCTGTAGAGATCAAAAAGCTGTCTTGAAGCTTTTGATGATGAAAGCTCCCTTGTTTCCATCTGCATTTGGTGGGGTGTGACATCTCTGCAAAGGGTGGTGCTGCTTGGAGAGATGTCCCCTGAGCACCACGCTTCAGGGACACACTGACAAACCAGAGATCACTCCTGTTTAGGTGACAAAGTGAGGTAAATGGGACCTCTGGTTTTGGGCAAGGAGCCACCCCAGGCCTGCTGTGGTCTCTGACAGGTCATTAGTCCATACAGCCCACAGAGATGGGAGCAAGGTGCCAGAGACCATGAGCACTTATGAGTCCCTATAAACTGTGTTATAACCCAATTTGCCTGCATTACAGGCTGAAGCAGAAAATGCTCTTCTCCAGGATCTAGGTTATCCAGAAGTCTGAGTATTCAGACTAACTCTTCAGAGTGTTCAATACCTGCTGGCAGAGGATTCCCAAGGGTCCGATTTATTGCTCTCAGCTCTTGCAGGTTGGGGGAAATGTACGTGAGTGCTTTCCAGCTGTCTGAGAGGAACGGCTTAGAGGCCTTGTTCTCATCTGTTGGCTCATAGCACACTTCAAAACAACAATGCAATTGGTTAGTTAATTATTTAATTTGTGGTTCATCTCTCTGTCAGAGCAGGATGCAGTGTAGAACACTTAGCATAATCTGCACAACTAGAGTTACACCTTTAAATTATGAGACACTTAAATATTATTTCCCCCAAACCTGGCACAAGGTCTCCCAAGGTTTCCTTCTCAGTGTTCAGCAATGAGATAGCTGCTTCTGGATCTCGATGATATAACCAGACCCCACTTTTGTTACTCCTATTAGCTGGCTTTGGAGCCTCTGCCAGACTTTTAGATCATTGTGTCCTTCTTTGAGATTTGCTTTTAAAAAGGAAGGTGTAACTCCAAAGGTTTAGGAAGCCTTTTGAAAGGTCCCCAGCATACCGGTGGAGGGGGGCATTTATTTTATGGGAATGGAAGAGAATTCCTCTCAAAAGATGCTTTAGTGCTTTTTCTGAGAAGCAAACTCTATTGCTGCTCAAACTGGCAGAAGTGCTCGAATTGCCACTCGCACTGAGACTAAAAAACTCAGAGAACAGCACTCCCTGGCCTTCTGGCAGTGCTCAAGGGCTTTACCAACTATGCCTCAGGAAATGTTGTTCAACTGCAGAAAGAGGAAAACTCCAGAGA
This sequence comes from Bombycilla garrulus, assembly GCA_013400315.1. NCBI lineage: Eukaryota > Metazoa > Chordata > Aves > Passeriformes > Bombycillidae > Bombycilla > Bombycilla garrulus. The sequence goes on along the minus strand of VXBU01006628.1, from coordinate 698,354 downwards.
AATCCGAAATGTTTTATCCATTTGAAGCAGAGTGGCAGAGTACAGAAAGAGGTGCTGAATAACCCGGCACGTCAGACAGTAAGTGGGTATCTCCAGCAAGCAGCAGGGATGTGCTGGACTGTCCTGACACAAATGCTGTGAGGGCAAGTTCTCCTTACCTGCTAGCTGGTGCTCTCTAGCTAGTTGGCAGATGTACTGAAGAGTGGAGAGAGGCACATTCCCATCAATGCAAACAAGCGGGGCCTGACACAGGCTCTCCTTGAACTGGGACACCTAGTTAAAATCCGGGACACACACGAGAGACAGCCTGAGTCATTACAGAGGGACAAAATCATTGCTAGTCAGACTTGATGTAGGATTTTCACTTGTATTCCACCCTTTAGGTGCAGGCATGAACCTAAAGGGTTGATTCCCTAAGGAAAATAGATTTTTCCATTTGCCTCTTCTCCTCCCCTTCTCCTTCTCCTGCTCCTGGCCGTTAAGAGCTGGACTCAACCGGCAGGGCCCTCCAGCAGAGAAAGATAATTGCTGGTCCTCACTGGAGCACTACAGAGAAATGGAAAGCTGCTGTTTAATGCCTCTGCAGGATTCCCTGGGCCATGCCTGGCTTGACTCCACCTTTGCTCTCTGCTGTCATTTGGATGTCCTCTCTGCACAGTGCCTCCTAAGACCGGTTGTTCAGCAGAGTGTTTCACTCCTGTCGCCCGCTGAATCCCGTAGGGATGGGGTGCAGTGGAGCAGTGCAGTAGAGAGCTGCTGTTCTCTCCCCTGGCTCGCTGAGGTTGCACAACACTTGCTGGGATGCCAGGTCAGTGCTATGGGCACTCGAGCAGCTTCCCCCCCAGCTCTGCCAGCCCTGGTGGAAAGAGGGGCAGCCAAAATGCACTTTGCAGCACAAGGCTGTTTCAGAATTTCCACTGATCACAGCTGCTTTGTAAAGCTCGGGAGAATTAATCCCTCATGTAATAGTTTTCTGTGCCAAGGCTTGGGGGAGGCAGGGTGGGGATGGAAGTGGGAGTAATGACCAAATTTTTCCCTAGGAAGGCTCCACCTCATGGAGATGCCACTGGTAAGTAAATTGCACTTAACTTCCATGTTGCTGTCAGTCATGAAACACGGGCTTTTGTTCTGTCAATAAAAGGTTGTGCAGGAAAGGAGGGTGCAGTGATGGGGCTTTCACTGAATTACTCCTTAATCGCTGCTGCCATTATGCCTCCCTGATGTTTTTGAATGTTTGGATGTGCTGAGCAACAGTTTCTGTTGATACAACTCGGCGTGTAAAAACAACAGGGATGGTAGGGAGGGGATGGAACAGGAAAACTTGCTTTAACCAGTGTTCTGTCCACTTTTTTTCCTGCTTTTCCCTCAAGGAAGAAATATGGGTTAGGGTTATAATCAGGTTGATTTCTTGCTGGCCTGAAGATGTGAAATTATAAGTTAGCTTGGACAAGGTAATGAAGAGGATTCAGGCCTACATATCATGGATGATGGTAGTGGTGATATTTATAAAGCAGCAACAGATAGAAACACCATCTGGGTCAGCAGCAATAAAGGGTTCTGGTGGTTTGTGATGCTGCTGTGCCAGTGCCCAGTGGCCAGGGTTAACCTTAGCATCTCCCATGCCCTCTGCACACCCATTCCCTCCCGGTACAGACATCACCAGTGGCCTTTTGTCACAGCCCACACTCATTCTCAAAAGAAAAGCTCACAAATCTGAGGGAGTGCATACATATCGCTCTGTTATCTGGTGGTGGATGTCCATGTCTCCCAAGCCCACGCTGAGCTCCCCAGCACTGGTGATCACGGCACAGTAAGTGGCTGTGCTCTTCCCCTCCAGCTGAAGGACGCCGCTCATGTCCTGGAACAGGGAGGACAGTTACACACACAGAAACTCAGCACCTTTCTCTTCCCTGCCACATTCACCTCACTTTCTTTGCCCATCTGCTCTCCAGCCCAGCTCACTGCTCTCCCTTGGGATAAGCAGCCTGTCAGAGGTATCTCAGTCTAGACAATGCTGGCACGTGGCTGTTTGTTAATATTTGCAATGCAACAAATGCTGCAGGTAAAGAAATCCTTTAATAAATGAGTGGCAGGTCTCTGCCGTGCAGTTCCACAGGTAGTGCCTCCTGTAACAGAAGAGTGGTCTGCGGCCCTGCCTGCTCCAGTCACCCCTTCTCATAGCTTGTGTGGGACAGCATCTCCTGGTGGCACTCTGCAGACAGCAGTGACTTAGGTTGGCCCCCTCACTGACTGCCCAGCCTGATTCTGAGCACACCCTGCAGCCATTTCTACAGCAGTGGGGCAGAGAACTGTGGGGTATCCTTCCTGTGTGGCTCCTGGGAATGATCTGCTACGGGAATGTAGGGCGTATTTTGGAAAGAACCTGTGGATGGAGAAATGTATCTATCTCCTGACAGGGAAGCTGGAGTTTTTAGGGTAAGGTTCCTCTCCAACAGTGGTGGGAATGTATTTTGTTCCAGGCAAGGATTGCTTGGTGGTTGGCCAGCAAGTCCATCATCCCTTGGGAGACTGCTCAGTTGGATGGCACAAACTGAGCTGTGTAGAGAAGAGATTACAGACCAGCCATGGTGAAGGCTCTTGGAACCCAGGGAGTTCCTATGATGCCTTTGGCTGACCCAAAACCTGGTCAGGAGGCTTTTCAGCCTTGCCAGAGGTGTCAGAGACCCTGGAATGATACTGAAAATGCCTGTGGCTCTGATTCTAATCCATGGAACACGTTGTCAACTTTGTATGAAGAATTTCAAGTCACAAAAGCTTAGATAGAGAAATAGTAGTAGTTATAAGTAAAAAGAAAAGAATTTGAGTGTATGTACAGGGGGGTTTAAAGCCCTGTACAGGGGGGTTGGAGATCTGTACAGGGGGGTCTGAGGCACAAGATGGAGGATTTTTACACGTGGCATGTTATCTTTTGCTCTTCTTCATAACCTCCATCTTCTTGGTGATGTTGGCACTTTTGGATTGGTTTGACACAGATCTGGACATGGTGATGTGAGGGGCACAGATTGGTAATTAATGATAAACATTAAATACGTAGTTATTAGTATAAAAGATTAGAGCTCAGCCGGGGCGGGCACAGTGTGTCTCTGGACGCGTTCTGTGTCAACCCTGGCAGGGCAGAGAAATCTACTTTTGATAAGGAACTGATAAACTGCCTTGAGAACACGAACAAACGACTCCAGACTACTCCTTCAGCAGCATGGGTTGGAGACCTGGACTTTTCTGTACATTGTGGGGTCTCCCGGGACTGCGGAGATCATCGCAAAGCCTTTATAACCCAAAACAGAGATCATGTTCTTGTTTCTTCATTTGCCAAGTTGCTCAGGTAGCAGAACCAAGGCCCTGTGGGCTCTGTTTGGATCCCAGGGTCACGAGGGCGCTAATAACAATCATTGACCCTGACCAGCCTCACCTGGGGCTGCACTCACACTCTGCCTTGCCTTCAGTCCTGCCTTTTGCCATGGAGTTGCCTGGTGGCCTGGGTTAGAGCTGTCCTCCCGGCTGTTTTTGCTCCCTGCTGGGGTGGTGATATTCTGCCTTGCTGTCCTGGGCAGCCCCTGCTGCTCCAGCTCCCTGACCTGTGGACAGGCTGCTGCTGAAGTTGGGTATTCCCATATGCACAGGTAAGTGTTGCATGCAGCTCTGCAGAGGATCCTGCTCCTCTGAGCTTGGGAGGTATCCAACCTGCAATTCCAGCCTCACATTTTCCCTGTCTTCAGCTTTAACTAAACCAGGTTGATTTTGGCAATGCTTTGTGTGTCCTCGGGTTCGAGGTTTGCATATTTCTCACTGTGTTTAGCCTTCACTAGAACTGTACGGGGCTGCTCCTGATTTACCTCTGTCTCCTCCAAGCACCACTTTCTGGAGCTGGATTCAGAGCCCATGGTTCAGACTCCAAAATACTCCTAGGTTGTGTTTTGGAGGTGGTTCCTTGCCTTCTGTTTGTCTGTAGCTAAAGAGGCATTGAATTATTCCTACTCTTAGCCTGATGGAAGGTGGCTCTGACGTCTGCCCGGGTTGGCAAGACTTTTCCCTCCATGTGATGTCATCTCTTCCATTTTTGAGGTGCCACTTGTGTGCAACGTACCATGTGGTGGCAGTAGTGCAGGACAGACTCTAAGTGCTCATCCTTCCCCACGGCTGATAGAAGGAGAGGAGCTTGTCCAAGACGGCTTAAACAGTCTAAAAAGCAAATGGAAACAAAAGCTATTAACAAATCCCCCAGAGCACTGTGATCACAGTGACAGCTGGTGCAGCATGGGTGTCTTTAGAAAAGCCCTTTCCTGAAAAAATTAATGCTCATCAGTCCTAACCTAGAAGGATGTTCAAGATGAAATAGAGCTGCTGCAAATGATTGCTTAGGGCTGAGTGAGGTGTCCTACAGCGAGCTGAACCAGCACCCTGAAATTTAGGATTATTTGAAACATCTGGGAGTGTCGGAAATGGGGGGGAAGCAAATTCTGCTCTTTTCTGGCCTCATCTTCTTTACCAATGCAGGCATGCGGGTTTTCCCACACTGCTTCTGAGCACAGCATTTTCTGGTGCTGGCCCTCCCACACTGCTGTTCCCACCATGATATCTTACTAGAACCACTGACTCTGAATGTATTAATGGGAAACCCTTTCCTCCTCTCCTTTCAAGTTACCACAAACTGTACCTCTCTGGGTGGCGTGGGGATTTTTTGGGATTTTTTCTACTCAAGCTTCTTCATTAGTGATCTGAAGTGACAGTAGATATGTGTTAGGAGATTGGGAAATGTCTAAATGCTGGAATAATCCTAAAATCTTTCTGTAATCTGTCCCTGTTAACTTCAGTACAAGAATATTGTTTGCTGCTGCTTGTGGTGGAGCCACAGGTACTGTGTGCTTCTTTCCCACTGATAGGACTGTAGCCTTTTTTCTTCTACAGTAACTCCTATACCCCAGTTCCTTTTGTGTGTGGTATGTGGTTTATCAGTTTGCACTGATGATTATTCCTTTCAACTTCTTGTTCTAAGCATACTTCTGTTGTGTCAACATCCTGGCATTAATTAAATCTGAGGCTGCTCAGTAGTCATTGGAGATACTGATGCTTATTTACTTTGATCCAGGGTTACTGCTTCATGTGCTAGTTAACTCCATATTTGTGGACCTTGCTTTTCCTGATCTCAACTCCCTCCCTTCCTATTTCTTGGAAAGGGCCCTGCCTTTTCCAGGCAGGCTGCCCACTGGTATATTGCCTAACGTGTCCCAAATCTTGTCATCATTCACCCTCCCCTGCTGTTGAAGGAATACCAAAGGACAAATCACAGCTGGCATGCACCCACAGGCAAACCCAAGCACCAGGCACCTGCCAAGTTCCTTCCAACACCGCCAAAGGTTCGTCTCACTCTTCCAGCGTTGGTTTGCCCACCGCCCTGGAAGAAAGAGCTGTTAATTGGCAAAACTGGAGGGCTGCTTGGCATAGTTCTGCATCTCCATTATCATGTGGAGTTGATGTTGCTGAAACATAGATCAGCAATCAGAGGGAGCAGAGGGCATCCAGCTCACAGACTGAGGGCAATGCAAAATTCTAGAGCCATCTACTGACTTCAGTCTCAATGACAAAAGCCTGCTTTCAAGGAGGGGAGACCCACTTGATCTCCCCTTGAATTGCTGGTTTGGTCTAGACCTCCTAGAATGGCTAATGGGTGTTTCAGTCAGTGTGAGCAGCCCTCTGAATTCACCTGCTGTCAACAACCTGGGACGCCAAAGTTGCTGGGGCCACTTAGCTCCCACCTTAAGCAGTTTGTGGGAGGTCTTCTATTTATTTATTTATTTGTTTGTGTTTGTTTGTTTGTTTCCCTCTTTGAATGTAAAATTAGATTTTTTACCTCTGCCTGTACTGCCTCTGTACTTTATTCATGGAAGAATCTGTTTCAGAGACTGAAGAGTTTTTCACTCACCCATTGCTTCCCAAACATCTCCCTCATTAAAAATATCCTTCTTTTCCACATGTGTGATTGCCGAATTCTTTTCTCTTGCCTCTGCTTTCCACTCCTCTGTCCATCTGCCTCTCTGTCACAAATTGTCAGAACACAGGCAGTCGCTCACCCATCTCGTTCTAATTCTTCTGCCAGAAGAATTACATCAGTAAGTGCTCAGATCAATTTGGGCTTAATCTGACTATCAAATGGTTTTAGAGCTCTTGTTTCATAAAATCCTGAAAGCTATTTTCCATCTCTGAAGACAGCTTGCCACTGGCAGTCCTAATGCCTGTACGCAGAAGCTCCTGGCCCAGTTCCTCTGCCCTGCACCAACCCAGGTGCACAAGAACACCCCTGCACAAAACATTTTCCTTGCTTGTAAACACCACTATCTATTCTGTCAAAGAAAATGTCTTGCCATCTCACTGTAAGGAATATTCTGCCCCAACCCATCCTTGTGCTTGGGCATTCTCAAAATTCATTCTGAGTCTCCCCAGGCATGAAGCTGCACACCTGTCCTTTGCACACAATGCTTTCTCCTGCATCCAGCCCTGTGAGAGGCTGCTCTCCCATCTAAATATGATCTTTAATTTCTCTTGTCTGATCTTCAGGCTGTTTTTCTTTGCTCTGACTCTCCCCAGTTCTGCAGTCTGTGAGACTTGGTGGTAATTTTTGATACCTTTGCTTTTCTGTCTGGCAGTTCTCCAAGCCCTAAACTGTTCAGGCCACCTGAGCAGAACTGCCTGTATATAAGCAGCCTGTGACCTTTGGTCATCTTTGCACTGCTTGTCACTCCTCATTAACACAAATGCCCCTCCCTTGCCTTTGCTTGTGCTCCCTGGGAATTGCCACTGGTACTGCTGGGAATGAGGATATTTCCATCTGCAACGATATCCTGTTAAGAGTTGCAAATTTCAAAAGCAAAGTGAGTTTGGTTATATTAATTCTGAAGCTCACTCTCTGCGATATAGGCAGCCAAGGGGAAAAAAACCCCAAACCCCAGCACCCCAAAATACAAAGCAAGTGTGCATTTTAGGCAAGTCAAACAGCATGGCTTTGAACACTGGGCTCCTATTTCAGTCTTAAAAGAGGGTGCTAGCTGCCATCAGCAATAAGCACAAACTGTGTGTTATCTAATTCGATTATCTGTGTTTTAAAACTGATGCCTGTAGGAATGGTGGAAATACTCAGCAGCTCCTTCTGCTGCCTGGCATGCTGATCTTCTCTTTTACTTCCCCATATATCCCAGAGGCAGAGTTTCTGGATGTCTTTTTTATGCCAAGCCTTGCCCTAAGAGCAGATGTAGCAGCCTCCTGCACAGGGATCCAGCTGTGGGTGACCTCTCCTGTTGTACAACCCCACAGAGCCTAAAAAAAATGAAGATGCTAAATCTCTTTTAAAAAAGAAGGTGAGTACAGTGAGAGAGAAACCAGCAGCTGGCTTTTAAAGAGAAAGAAATGAGTGGCTCTCATAACAGCTTGCCAACTCAGTTGTAACTCCAAATCTGAGTGGTATTCAATATCTCTTCTTGGGTTTGGGTGGGGCTGGCGCAGATTAAAGAATTTAGGTGAAAACAGGCTTGCTAAAAATAATCTGAAATGAGGCTGGGCTGATGCTTTCTGGCAAAGTTTCAGAGAATTGAGGAGGTCTCTGGAACCTTCTTCCATGTCCTAAGAGGTTTGAATTCTTAATGTAAAAATGAGGCTCTGCTCAGCTTCTGGGTATCCTGAGAGAATGATAACCATAATGGTTTTTCCAGCAACTTTCTCTGAGCAAAAGTGTTCTTTCTTCTCAGCAGGTCAGATAGTTACATATTAAGCATTTAGCTTCTGGGTAGCCTTGAAAGCCATGTGGGAATTTCAACCAGGTCAGAATACAGCTGTTTTCCTGCTGAGACAGCATGAGGGGTGAGTGGTGCCCAGTGCCCTGCAACAAATCCAGCAGCATAAAGGTGGGATCTGCTGGGTGCCGAGCCCTTTGGAAAAAAAAAATATGTCTTTAAAAAACCAAATCAATGATATTGAGAGAGGCTTTTCCTCTGTGCCTAACCACAGGAGCTGCCAGCAGGAGCATCCTGGCTGGCAGTTCCCAAACCCTCCTGTGACTTGGCACTTGGTTACCAGCCACGATGCACCATGAGCTCCAGGGCTTGCTGAAGGCAGAAGGGCAGCTAACACCTCACATTTTTATGCAACATTAAAAGCCCCTTTTTCCCTTGTCAGCTGTTCCCAGCAGGACCTACACTGGTCCTTGGCCCCCTCACCATGGTATAGGCGGTCCAGGGATCTGCGCTCATGTGTGAGTGCCAAGGAGTGCCTCTCCTTCCTTGGACACAGCTCAGCTCCTTGTCCTCATGGCTGAGGGGAGGCTGTGTATGGTGTTGGTTACATCACAGCTGAAGCAGCTAACTTTTGCTTTTGCAAGCTTTCATAACAGATGCCACAGCATATTTCACCCTTGACCACTACAACATTGCTTGGCCCCTGTATCATTAAATAGCCAAATTCCTTACAGACAGCTTCCCCAGCACATTTTCCTGTCTGACTGAGAGGTCTTCACAGGCTGTCCCATCTGATGGCAGAAGCTTCCTGCCTTGGCTATCATCACAGAGTAATTTGGGACACCAAACCATTTTTGAGCAAGCTTCACCACCTCAATCTGCAGTACTTCGTACAGCTCGACAAAAATTGTACAGGCCATGCAAATAGCTGTCATTTGCATGGGGGAGTTCCAGGTTTGGTCCACTTTAGCTTCTTGTTTGCTTCTTGTTCAACCCAAGTTGAGACAAAGGGAGTCTGGTAACATTTAAAATGTTATATTTTTAAAGCTGTCTTTGTTTTTTTTTTTCCTTTTTTTGTTGGCTTTTGTGTGTGTGTATGAGACTCAAATCCTTCGTGAGTACTCTGCACAGAGACCCTTGCTCCTTAACTTTCCATAGTTAAGACAGTCTCAGGCAGCCAGAGATGGCTCTTACCTGGGGGTTTCCCCACTATGGTGACACTGTATGAGTGACACATTGCTTTGTCCCTCTCTTGAGTGCCAGGGATGGTGATTTTCACCATGGGGACAGAGTAGATCAGTATTAATCACTCCATTATCCACCTAAACAACACACCAAATATGCCTAAGTGTGTGCATGCACACATGTGGATATCAACATGGATAACATCTTCTCCCAACCCCTTTGGCTTGGCCCTCCTGTAAGAGTAGTGGAAATACATTGGTGCTGAGAAAACTGCTACAGATACAGTACCAGGATGTCAGGGTTCTGCGCCTTGGCTATAAAGTCAACGTTGATACCGCCAATCACCACCTTTCAGAGGGAAGAAAGAGGTAAAAAGTGGTTGGAAGGACTTCTGCAAAAAAGTTTCCAAATCCTCTTTGCTTTGCCTAGTCACTTGTCCCACCCTCTTGAAAGCTCTCTCATTTACAGTGTAAGGGCCAGTGCTTATTTTGAAGAGTTAGCTATAGGTTTGTACAACCCCAATCAAAAGAAAGAATCAAAATCTCTTCTCTTTGCTGCTTTCTGAATTATGCCTGCTGACAGCCAGCCCCAGCGTGGCAGGTGGGATGTCACAGTGGACACACGGGGATGCTGATGGTTTCTCTGTGTGATATACCAGGCCTCAGAAACATTCAGGCACTGGTGTGTAAAAAAGCAAAGAAAATGGGAAAAAGTAGGCAGAAAAATGCAGTAATTTCTTGCAAGCTCCCAGGAGAAATTGCCATACCCAGTGACACTTTACAGATCACTTCTTTTATTGTCCTACAAAGCCAGAATAAGCAGTTCAGCTCCACAAACAGGAAGTTTCCAGATTCTTTGGGGACATACAGCTGTTTTTTCTCATGAAATGCTAGGTTATTGCCTCTGGAGTCACTGCCCTCTTTTATGTTGACAAATCTTATTGCAAATGGGTTTTAGAAAATCTTTCATGTCTCTAAAGACAACCTAAAATAGATTTCCTGCAAATTACATGGCACAGACAAAATCCAAGAGGGTGACTAGAACATCAGAGTTATAGTAGATCTTGTTCGGGATGTGCTGTAACTCTTGTGATTTTGTCAATCATGAGCAGGAGGCCAACAAAAAGAGATATTTATAAACACTTATGGCTCAGCAGCTCAAAATATCTCTTCCCCACCCTCTTCCAGGTCTACTCCTGTAGTCACAAGTTCCCTGGTACTAAGAGCTATAGAGCTGAAGCTGTACATAGGGCACAGTAAAAGGTGGAAAGGTGATTAAAGTTTTAATGGCCTTGACGGTCTAAGACTTAATGAGATTAGGCCATTGTCGGTGTCTATTCCTTGTAAGTGTGGATTGGGGGAGGAGGAGAAGACACTTATCTTTCCAGAATAACAGGGAAACTAAAGGGAGAATGTCTGGGAGTGTGAAGGAAAATGATTGGTCCCTGGCTGAGTCATCTTTTACTTTTGTGAACAGATATAAATTTATCTTGTGCTGTCAGCAGACAGGCATCATATGGAGAGGCCAGCAGAGGACTCACCGGTTGGGGTGCAGTCGCGTCCCCTGGCCGAGGAGGCAGGTTCCCTTTCCTTTTCCTTCTGCCTTTCTGTAGTTTGCTCAGGGCCACTGCAATGCGGCTGCCCACTCTGGCATTGTTCTGGATCAGTGCAAGGTCTGTTTAGCATTTCTTTGAGGAAAATTAAAAATACCAGCGAGTCTGACCTGTTAGAAGCTAATGTAGAAACTGTTCAGAGGGAGAAAGCAGGAAATACATGCTGAGACTTGATGGACTTGATCCCCCATAATCCTTTGGGGACAAGTATAGTGGGTTACAATGCTGCATGAAAACTCTGATTTTCTTTTTGTTTTGCTTTTTTTGTTTTGTTGGGGTTTTTGGTTGTTTTTTCTGTTGTTGTTGTTGGGTTTTTGGTTTTGTTTTGTTGCTATTATTTGTTTTGAAGAAACCTGTCTTTGCTAGAGGTGGGTGATAGAAGCAAGGCTTCACAGAGAAAAGAGAAGGTGAAGTACTTAAATTACAGCAGAGAGCTTAAAAAACCTTAGAGGATCTTGGTCAGCTTTTCCAGAAAGAGGTACCTACTGAGATTTTGCCAAGTCACTATAAGCAATTTTTTTTAGCAAATTGCATTGGGAGCAGAGTATCAGAGCTTTGAAAGCCCTACTTTGTGGCTGCATTTAGCTCTTCTATCCAAAAATGCCGTTACCATTCTGCCCTGATTGGCCGGGTCTCCTAGAGGGCTGGCAGCAGAGCCTGGATGTGAATCTGGCTCTCCAGATCCTACACTGGCATCCCAGCCAGGACCTCTGCTTGCTCTTGGCTGTGCAGCAGGATTCTGCTCACGCAGGGGATGTTTGTCCTCCTGGTCTCTCTTTCTCAGTGCCACAGGGAATGTTGGATAAGGCGCTGTGATGTACAGCACAGTGCTCTGGGAAGCCCAGGGACCTTCCAGTGTGCAACCCCAGCACAGACAACAGTATCCAGAGATTCCATTACGAGAGCAGGCAAGCTCCGGTGTCAGATGTGAGGGATTTCTTTGGGCTCTGGACAACCAGTCATCTGTGTTGCCCTCCAATTCTTAAAGTAAAAAGGGAGGAAGGCAATAAGGATGTTCCTGAAAAATCAGGATGCAGGTGCTAAACTCTCATCTGTTTGCAGATACTGAAGTGTTTTCTCCTTGCTAGAGCATCAATAAAGTGACAGTGTTTCCTACCAGGCATAATCAGAAGAGATTGGAAATACACTGGAGTACTTTCTTTCCCCCCCACATTTAGTAAGAGGATACTGGAGTCCAGTGATTTCCCATCAGTTAATTCTGTGAGCTTCTGTAATAAAAAGGGGGTCACTTCTTTGCCTGTGATCCCTTTGGACCTGCAAATACAAGGAAAATGCCCACAGATGAGCTGAAATGGCATCAGAGGAGAAGCACTGCTGCCAGCAGATACTTTATCTCCATAACCACAGACCGTAACACGACCTGTAAACAAGCTTTGGGTTAGATAAAGGTGCAGTTGAAAATAAGTCGTGGGCTCACCCATGCCCAAGGTTAAGCTGTGCTACGGCTCCTGCAGCAGTGTCCCTGAATTTGTTTCCTCCCCCAAGAGTAAAGGCTTAGGCTGCTTCTCACCTGGCTTGGCTGAGAGCTTGCTGGATGGCCTCTTCCATGGCCTGGCCCTCGGTGGCTCGCTCCTGGGGACAGGGCACTGCGATCAGCACCCCAGTGCTCAGGCCCAGCCCCAGGGCACTGTCTGCAAGAGGATGGGAATACTGTTAGTGGCACTCCTTGGAGAAGCCAGGTGCTGCAGGAAAGGGACAGAGGAGAGTGGGCACAAGGTGAAGGAAGCCTCAGAGCTCAAGCTCCAGTTCTTAGCTGGCCCAAGATCAGGATCTTCTCCAGCTACCAACCATTTCACTCCTGCCTATTTCTTTTGAGCCTGTCTGTACAGTAAAAGGGACAAAAGCTTTTTTTTTTCTTTTTTAAATTGATTCCCTTTCTAAAGGCCCAGAAGCTGTTTTTGTCAAAATATTACATGTTGCCTCCACTTCAGCAGGTGGAATAGAACATGAATGTGCGTGCCAAACTGGCTGTAGCTGGCTTGCAGTTTTATTTGCTGTGAAGACTGGATTTCTGTGCTACTGTATTTTCAAAGCCCTTTTGATGCAGGAATGGGGGAGGTGGGATGGAATATCTTTCAGAGCAAATTTTTCTGCAGACTTAAAGAAAGTGCCTCACCCAGGGTAAATCTCGTGCCCCCCCTTTCTAAGATCCTTCATGGGCCTTTGCCAGCTGAAACACACCAATGAGTTTAGCTGCCTCCTCTTCATCCCGGACATGATAAGGTGCTTGGAAGCCACTCTGGCGTGAGAAGAAGGCTGGGAATTCTCTTGATTCTCCAAAGGCAGCCACGCACACACCCTGAGTCTCCTGCAGCAGAGGAAGTGAGACAAGCAGGTGATCACTAGAGGAAAAGGGGAGCCAACTAAAGAATGGGACTTTTTTCTTCTACTCAGAAAGAAAATGCTTTTCTTTGGCACAGTTTATGTTTATTTTTGTACATCCTGTTCTAGTCTATCCTCTCACCAAGAGCCAGACATGGTAAGTGGCTAGATCAGATCTCACTGAGGCAGAGGAGGTATGTGCATCCTTTGTGTCTGCCCAGGGCTGATCCAAAGCCATGCAGCTGTCATTGGCACCATCCTGAGTCCAAGATAACACCCTGGGATTTGAAGACATGTCATGAACTGACAGGATATAAATGAATTCTGCTTGAGATTGAGAAATAATGATGTTGGCTGTCACCTGAAGTGCTGGCCCTGGTGGTTTCCAACATGCCAAACCTTAAAAGGTGACTGCTGAAAATCATCTGATTCCCTTTTTAATTCTGATTTTATTTTAGTGTTTGATGTATCTAGCTTTCCTGATCTGTCAGTTTCTGGGAGTATCATCCCAGAAAAGCAAATCTAATGCCAAAGAAAAAGGACACGGATAGCACTGCCTTTGATAGATTTATGTTAGGGAGGAGCTAAGCACTCCCAGCCCCAGGACTACAAAACTGTCAATATGGCATCACATCCTTTCAGCAGCAGTTTCTGAAAATCTTTGGCTTAGGAGCCATCCCAATTCCACTGGGCACTCTGTGCACAAAGAAATGCCTTCAGACACCACAGCCCATGCTACCTACCAGATATTCCAGTGTCCTGCCAATATCAAGGATGGACTTGGCTCCTGCAGATACAACAGCCACCGGAGTTCGTCCAAGCTCTGTCAAGTCAGCGCTCACATCCAGAGCTGTCAAGGGACAAGCAGCATCGTGTTGGTGATTGTGTTGTGCACTCCAAGCTGATGAGATCTGACCTCCCAAAAAGCCACATAATATGCCCAGGATGCCACTGCATGACTTTATAACTGGCTAGATCCACAAGCAAATATTAAAGGTTTAGATCATGTATATAGGTGTTGAGATTGAAAGAGGTATTGACAAAAAGAAGTCACAAGGCTAAGGGCAGAGGTGCAGCCTTGTACTCTATCTCTTTGCTCTTTGATCACGTTGATGAAGAGCATGCAAAAATTTGGTAGAAAAGTATGGCAAGAATGAGGTTCAAGGAGATGCAATATCATTGAAGTAGATTTTGAGTTTGAAACTGAAAATGCTTGCAAAAAAAAGAAAGTACCACAGGAGCTGACCTCAGGAAACTCCCTGGTCTGGAATTTACATCACATCTGGAAGGGATGGCATACAACAGGGCACTGCATTTGGGTCGTGCTGGAAATATATATGGCTGAGAAGAGAGGAAGCACTTCAGAGCCATCTTCCAGAGAGGAGCACACATCTCTAACACAGAGCACACTCTTTTGTGGCAGGGCTCTTCTCTATCAGCTGAGAGAGCTGATAACAACACTGTGCTTGGCAGCCAGTATCAGGTTATCCAGCCCTTACAAAGAGGCAGAGCTCCTGTTGCACCCTCAAACAACATCAGTATATTCCCGTGTAAGCAAAGGATAAAGAGAAACTTCCACCCCCTTAACAACTGCCCAGGGCTCAAGAGGAATATTTTGAAGCTTCTGGAAAGGCATCAGGGAGAGAGCAACCATAGTTTGATCAAGAAGAATGTTCACTTTATTCTTCTGAACAGACAGTTACTGTAGGACAGGCTGGGGAAAAGGAAAAAGAAGGAATTGAATAAAACTGTAGCAACAGAGTGAGGAGTAGAATGTATTGATGTTCTTACTGTTCTCCCCATCCCGATGGACACCTCCTATGCCACCTGTCACAAACACAGGAATTCCTGCTTTGTGTGCTGCAATCATTGTTCCAGACACGGTAGTGCCGCCAGACAAGCCCTGCCGAGGAACAACCAGCCACAGTCAGCACCAGGGTGACATGGAGAAGCAGCTACAGCTCTGGTCTGCCTCACAGCACTGTGAGCAGCTGACCAGTGAACTTCTAACTCAAATACTCTTATAGCGAAAAAGGCAGAGGAATTCACATAGGAGCTGGACTCTGTAATCCTTGTGGGTCCCTTCCATCTCAGAATATTGTGTGATTCTGTGAATCATCTGTCATCCCTGCTATATAAGCTGTTCTTACCCTGATAGCAGAGGCCTTTGCTGTTCCACGGGCAGCTAGTGGCACCCTAAGCCTGGGATGGCCTAAGTGTCACATAGTTTACATGTGACAATGTGATAATGTCTTATCAATGCAATAAGAACATTCTTAGCCAAGTGCCCATGCACTTTCCAGCACAACCAGAAGGACTTTTCAGGAGTGCTATTTCATGTACATCATTCCCTTACTCTGCTGTATTTTGACTCTAGTTAGGGCCACTTTTGCGCTTACCAACAAGATACCACCTTCCATGCTATTTTTGAGAGGTTTAAAAGCCACCTGGCTTGAAGCTGGAGAGCACTATACTGTTGCTAGAAAAGCAGCTATATTTTACTAGGAAAGACCACACTAGAAAGTTTGCACACCATACCTGGCTGAGGACGAAAGGAAAATCTCTGCGAGACACTTTAACTGCATTTTTACCACTTGCCAAGAACTCAAGCTCCTTGTCTGTGAGTCCCACATGGATTTGGCCCCTTAAAATACCTACAGTGGCTGGCACTGCTCCATTTGTTCTTACAGTTTCTTCCACCTCCCTGGCCATGCTGAAATAAGATAAACAAGACAGTAATCACAAAATTAGGGATGGAAACAATCAGGTAAGAAATCTGTCATGTTTGATGGCCATCATTCACAGTTCTACGGTTCTTCTGGTATCTGCCTCATGGCAGGAATCTTTGCACTTGAACTTGCAGATGTGGAGAGCTCCCAGTTTCAAGGATGGCACTGTCTAAGCTCTGTACTTCATTTTTGAGAAAAATTATTTGGTTCACAAGCAAATCTGGTTGTACAATATATTACTGAAAATAGGGATCTTCTTAAAATAGGACTTTTCTGTATCTTTTACCTGTTCTCTGACATCATAGACCTTCACTCCAGGTAGTTCAGGCCCTGCTTAAATGACCGGGATATATTTCTCATAATACAGTGAGATATGTATAGTGAGATATAGCATAACAACAGTGCCAAAAATCTGCTGCCTTAGGGTATTCCAGTGCTGCAGACTAAGCCTATATTTAGCAGATTTTGTACTTGATCATTCATGCACTATCTTTTTTAGGAGCAGCTTCTTCTCCCTTTCTGAGCTATCTGGACATACGCTTGGCAATCTTTAACTGCTGAAACTACCTCTTCCCCAAAATCGAGATTTTAGAGCTTCATTTTTAAGACAGAATGTCAGGCAGAATAATGGCCAGGTAAAAAGCAAGATGGAAAATCAATACCAAAACCTTTCTGTGCTTTCTGGAAGCAAAGATGG
This sequence comes from Bombycilla garrulus, assembly GCA_013400315.1. Classification (NCBI taxonomy): domain Eukaryota; kingdom Metazoa; phylum Chordata; class Aves; order Passeriformes; family Bombycillidae; genus Bombycilla; species Bombycilla garrulus. The sequence goes on along the minus strand of VXBU01006628.1, from coordinate 682,046 downwards.
AGGGGAGAGTGCAACGACTTCTGGCACTGTAACTCAATGAAACGCGAGTCTACCGAAAATTGATAAATAAAGAGTAGAGGTGGGGGGTTCATGCAGGGTACAGAAGACAGTGAGAAGGGACCAGGAGCTCTCACAGTAGCTGCTCTGAGTGGGCTAAGGAACAGATTTCGCTATTGTGTTTCAATGCTTTTTGCATTACAAAAGATACAGGAAAAGAAACTTCAGAGTGTTTTCAATGTCTGTACAAACTATGCTGCTGAAAAGGCTGATAGCTCTCTTTTAGAGCAAGTGGTGACATTATCTGCTGCTCTGTTTTAAAAGAAGCCAGAAATTTAAGGTGTTGGATAAGGAGATAACTAAGCTCTCCCTATTTGTACTTAAAATTCCAAATACAATTGTCTTACATTTGAGCTCACAGTCTGCATGCTAACAACCTGACATTTCCATTTGCTCTTGCAACGGCTTTGGCTTTGGCTTGACCAAGAATACTGATGCTAATCCAGTAAAATAGATGCTGTGCTTCATTCTTACAGCTTGACTGAATGAGGAACATCAAAATCCACCACCTCAAATTGAGAGGATAGGCCATGCCATGTGTAATGATGGTGCTTTCCAAGGCTACAACAGGTCTTCCCTCCACCAGAGCTTCCTGTACAGAGGGATGAATCCTGACATAACCACCTGGGGACAAACACAGAAGGGTGAGTTATTCGTGTGGGTATTTGCAGTAACTACTGAGCTGTTTTATAAAAAGCAAATTGTCGTCATCACAACAAATTTATCCCCCTCTTCAGCTGTTCTTTGGGGTGAATTTACAAATAACTTTAAGAAGACTAGAGCTGTGTTTTATGTAAGTGAAATTTGTGCAAAATAATCTCTACTGTTAATATGAATTATAAACCTCATCACCATCCCTGAGGCATCTTCTGCCACCATTTTTTGCAGTTGTATGGTTACTGGCTCCAGTAACATTACTGTGAACAAACTGAGCTCTGCAACCACACCTAAAGATGGAAATACATTTTAATAGAGTGGAAGCACCACGGATACCATAGTAGCCCAATGCACTACTCACCATGCAGAAGTCTTCTCACCTGGCTGGTCCCACATGCCGTGGAGGACACATGTCTTCCCAGGCTGAAGGTTATCTTCCTAATCATCTTGTGCATGTGGATGGTCCTGAAATAATAGAAGTCAGGTGAAAAGGAAAGATGTAATTTAGCAATGATGTGACCCTGAGAAGCTAAACATATCAGTTCTTGCTTTGACCTTGGAACGTAGACAGCGCTTGCTTAAGAGATTGCCCGGAATCTTCTTGGTGTTTCGGGCAGGGTGTCAAAACAAAATGTTAAGCTGCAGAAATGGAGTTGGAAGGGGTCACCTTGCCCATTGTCAATGCTGGGCTGAAATCGTGGTGGAGCTGAGGAAAGGATGAGGAGTAACAAACTAGGGAGAATTCTGAAGCAGAAAACCTTTTAAATTCCCGAGTGACCTACCCATTAGAGATGTCAGGCCCAGCCCCTGCCACCTCCAACGTGAAAGGTCACAGGGAAGAATCCACAAGGCAGAACAGTGTTATAGGGATATGAACCTGATTTTTGCCAGTGTCTAGGAGAAAACAAGCAGCTCGAAAAGGAGCTGAGAACTGACAAACTAGACTGGAACTGCAAGGAGGAGAGAGCAGCTTTCCCTAGAGGCGGGAGTGCTTTATGCAGGCTCATGTTACATCATCCTTCTTAGCACAGTGCCTTGGAAGCAGAGTGGCAATTCAGCCCCAGCAACAAACTCCAGAACTCCTCTGGTCTCTTAGCAACTCCTTTTCACTCTAATTAAATTCATTCCCAAACAGAGAAAGAGGGGGAGAGAGCTGTAAATGTTAAGAGAGTGGTCTGTCTGGGCCTCAGGGCAGTTTCACTCAATGCCTGGCTGCTTCACATGGGCTTTTGGCCATATCCCTTCAGTCTCCCTGTTCCTCGCCCCTTCACTAGGAGGAAAGGATTCCCTTCCTCAGTCCTTTGTGCCTGTTGTTAATTCAGATGGCAAATTAATTAAAACACAGTGCTGTGTTCATGTTACACTTAGCAGAACATGGCTCTGCTCTCAGTACAGTGTGTAGCACTTCAGCTATACAGAAAGTTCTTATACCTAGGAAGAGTGTATTTGCCCAAATCTAAAGACTTCACTATACAGGACAGCTTGGGCTGTGCTATTTGAGAAATGTGGGACAGGATCAACTAGGCACAATGCACACCTGACTGAAACACTAAGATTTTCCACTTTCCAAATCCTTTTGTGCTAAGCTCAGCAGCTTGAGCTGTTCATGGGTTCATGCAAATGTTCTGGTAAGGCTGTGTGTGTGTGCCTATGCACCCCTTGCTCTCTGGGGCAGTCAGCTTCGGAATAAATTCATTAAGCCAACAGGGTCACGCCAGGAATCGGTTGAGCTGCTCGAGTTGTGCTCTGAATTTTAACAACCACCCAAACTAAACCACAACACCAAGGAGTGCCCAAGCTGTACTGGCCAGAGGATAAAAACCAGCTGGTCACCGCCTGAAACCCAGCAGGGCTGAGCTGATATTCACGGGAAGCCCGGCCAACATTCCGCCTTGAGCTGGCTCAAAGAGTTTTGAAGCTTGGCAAGTTTTGCTGCAAGACCCATACGACCTTTTGCCTTGTAACCAAACTTTGCACATTCATAGTGCACATTTCAGGCAGCTCGAGCACCGAGCTGCTCTCCTCCCGCCGCCCCTGTGACCCATCCAAGCTCGTGGAGCAATGGCCTGGTGTCTCTTACCTCAGGGTGTGGGTCTCATGGAGGGAGGCTGGGTGGGTGCTGGAGCAGCGCCTGGCAGCCCTGGGAGGAGGCGGAGGAGGGGGGTGCGCTGGAGCTCCTGGCCAAGAGAGTCTATTTATTATTAACCGCAGGCACAGCTGAGCTCCACAACTGCTCCCTGCCCAGGGTGCAGGGGGCCACTGCGCAGCAGGGCCAGCAAAGCTTCTGTGATTATTTTTGTTCATGCAGAGCCAGATTTTCCCCTTGTTCCTTAAATGACTTTTCTCATTTTTCAGATTCCTTTCCTATCTGATTTTTTTTAAAATCGGTGAATTCCTTGCTTGCTAAAACAATGCCTTTGCAGACTGAGCCTCTTTGTGCTTATTCCTAAAAAGCAGAGGAATCACATTCATGCTTCCCCCGCAACTTTGCCAAATGCAGCTGTTAAAGCTCTTTCTTCCCAGGATGAGAGCTCTACCCAGCTCTTGGCCTCTCTAGCGAGGAGAGCTGTAGGTCTAAAGACAATTGTGGCCACGATTTTTATGATGCAGACACCTGGCTACCAGGAACATGAGTTGAGTTCACAGCAAAAACTATCGTAGTCTCCTCCTATAGAGAATCCATTCTAGCAGTTCAAGGGCAGCTTTGAACAAGGACTGGGAAATTAGTGTTTGTCCCCTCCTAAAAAAAACCATGATACTTTGATACCTAATGCATTGGTATTGTACATGTTTCAGTTTTATATTCTGCAGAAAATATCAGAGTTGAGAGTTAGATGGCCATGAAGGAACTGATTTACAAGTTGAAAGACAGACATGATCCTGTGCAGCTTCCATGCACAACATAAAACTAGCTGAAGTAATTACTAAAGTATTGCTGAAGTAATCAGTGTCAGGGAACTGATTTTACTGCAATCCATTAATCAGGAAATTGTAAAACACAGGTTGTTAAAGCAGTATTTGCACTTTACACACGTCCCTTTCAAAAGAAATTTCTCACAACTTTTGTTTAACTCAGCATAACAAATTGTGTCTTACTTTCTACATCCTTCCAATCTCTTCAACTAAACACATCCAAGGAAACTTCAAACAAAGCTTGCTGAGTTACAAAGACAATCTGCCTCTGACTTCTGCTATGCAGTCTGGAGGGAATATAATTGCAGGAATGATAGATTGGATCCTCAGATACCCTAAATGGATGCTGAAGATTTTGTGAGCAATATCTTTTTTCCTGGGAGGTTGGGAAGCCAGATGTATTAGAAAGAAAATGTGTAGGTAAAATAATATTTTTTTAAAATACACACAAATTAGAATAATATAATTTAATTTTCCATTAAATCTATTTGGAAAGACTGAAGTATTTTTGGAATCTATTTTAGGAATCTGGACCATCATGTTTTTTACATATTCTCAGGCAAGATGGCTTAGTAACCAAGCTGGTCACTCAGTTTCCAATTTCCAACATAATCTCAAGGTGATCTTATGCAGCGGGCATCCAAGTCCAGCCTGTCAGATGAGGTAAGTCAGGGGTAAGGATATTTTGCTTGATTTGTTGGGGTTTTTTTGGTTTTTTTTTCCTTAAATCCAGTAGAAAATCAGTCTGTTGGATTTTTAGCTCAGCTTTCCAACATGAACCTGTAGGTCTCTGAGGGGGCAGATCAAACAGGTCTCTGAGGGCACTACAGCAGTCTTGTGCACATCCCAGCTCTGGAATTGCTCCCAGCAGGCTTCTGCAGCGTGATATATGGCTGACAATAGTGGCAATAGTGATTGGGGTTTGGAAGCAGCCAGTAGGTGACTGGCAGGAGAGAAAGCCCTGGAGAAGAGCTGGAGGCAGGTTTGTATGAAAGCGTGGGGCAGTGTATAACTCACTCCTCTGCCTGCTGCAGTGTTAGCTGCCTTTCCAGTCCTGTCTGCCTGCCTGTGACCCCGAGCTTGCTGCTGGTACTTCCCCCTCTGGGCCTCAGAAGTAAAAGTTAATATTAAACAGGTTCCTGAGTAAAATGGGAGCGGCTGGGAACAAAGAAATTGCCATGGCAAATTCCTGCTGCCCACTGGGAGCTGGGCCCTACGGCCACCCTGGCATTTTTCTTTGAGGGATTCCTAGAGTTAACATCTCCCCTGAAACCTTTCCTCTCTCAGGGGCCTCGGTGCCAGAGGTATTAGGGAAACGGGAAACTCCACATGACTTCTGTCACTCTGCCATGTCCACCATGGGACAGTGCTTTCCTTTCCCTGTGTGCCTGATTTCTAAGAGTCTATTTACAGTTGTTAGGCTGGGAATTGCTCACTGAGGTTTCTCTGTTTTTGAAGCTTGCTTCTAGGCTGCCAATATAGAAGAGACCTCCTAGGGACATGCAGAATCATACAGAACGCATTTAACCACTCGCTTATTTCACCTTAGTGAGAACTATGATGCCTGGAACCATCTGTCTTGTCAGGGCAACAATCTAATAGCCTGACAAAGTAGCTCTTTAGTGACTTAACCTCTTTAACTGTCTTGACATCTTCCCACTTTCATCAGCAGATTTTCATGATCATTCTAATGGATCCAAAATAACTTTCCAGATTATCTTAATGGCTTAAAAGTATTTGATTTTTTTTTTCCTATTATGAAGTATTTTTCCTCCAGCTGTTTCTAACAGAATGCAAGACTGAACATACACACCTGGTGCAGTTTTTGAACTTTTATTTCAGTGCTGAAAATTGCACGAAGAATGTTCTGTGACAGAATCAGGTGCAAAAAATAAGTTTCTTCCTTTAGATACTAAAAAAGGTTTTCCCAGTCCTCATGGGACAGTTTTCCATTGAACATCCAGGCCTTCTCATAACAGGGACCTGAGGAACTGAATTTATTATGAACTATTTGGCATTGATCACTGTGCTGATAATATCAGGAGGGAGCCTGCTGCATAGAGAGCCTGGATCAAGGTCTTTATAAGCCTGGATCCAGGTGCTCCGTGTCCTGGATGAAGGTTGGTCTTATATAGTCATTCAAAGAAGCTGTTTGTTCCAAGACTGTTGGAGTTCAAAGTTCACTCCAAGAACTAGCCCTTTTTTGTGTTTTATGCATACCTGTACCTTGTTGTGGAGCATGTTAAAATTGATATGTATATTTCACCTTCTTTAATTCAGAGCTGTGTTCACCCAGGTCTGGACTCTGCATATTCCAGAAAATGCCAGCAAGCATTCCCACTGCCTCATTCTTTAGGTATTTCGAGGGCACTGAAGTAATTTTTTCAAGGAAACCTGAAAACCTCTTCTCTCCTGTCTAGTGCTCTTCCTAAAGTCCAGCATCTTAGGGTACTGTCCTACTGCTGATGTTTAGAGCAATGGCTTAATTTCAGTATTTTCTGGAGTTACTGACAGCTTGGATACATTTGATTTATTAATGTATTTTCAAAGAGAGCAGCAAAATATCAGTAACACTCCACTGACAGGCTTCTCCCTTCACCTTGCCCCTGCACTACAGCTTGCCACTATCATTTTTGGAATGTGTTTAGTACTTGGCTTAAAGTTCTTGGCAGTAGGAAGCCAAGGGCACCATGTGGATCAGGCAGGCAGTAGTTTCACAACCAGGATTTATTATAGAATCACGGACTGGGTCGGGTTGGTGGCACCATAACCTGGCCCAACCTCCATGCTCAAGCAGGATCGTCCTAGGCCACAACACACAGCATTGCGCCCAGAGGGGTGTGGAGTATCTGCAGCGAGGGAGACACCACGGCACAAGGACGCGATGTTTCTCATCCCATTACCCCAACACGAGATGGCTTAGTGCCAGCTTTCGGCCCGGGCCTTTGCGGCGCCTCTCTCCCGGTTCGCTCGCCGCCCCCCGCGGCGCCACGTCGCCGTCCCGTGTGGTTCCCTGCTGCCAAAGGCCCTTTCCCGCCCCGTGCCCGGTAGCGGCGCTGCGCCGGGCGCGCTCCCGGCGGCGCCACGGGGCCGCGCACGGGCCGCGCGCTC